>VJOZ01103518.1:0-11056 GCA_009801055.1 Stichopus horrens | reverse complement strand
GGTGTACCATCTCATTTCATTATCAAAACAGCATCGCTAACTACTCTCCAAACAGCATCCAGTCCATCCTCGTCTCTTCTCTCTCCATTTGCTTCTACCCCTCTTCACTCCAATCTTTAAGTTCTCTCGCCATCATTTACCGCCTCTTCACCAAGGTACTTATGCAACTTTCATGAAGTAACATGAATGTTTCAAGAATCTCGCCACGTATATTCCTCTCTCAAATTTGAATAATTAAATTTGGCACGTGAATCATCCATGCTGCTGGCCGACATGCTGTGCCAGCGCTCGCAGAGCCGGCCGTGCTCCCTCTCGAAAAATCGAGTTTGCTTTTCTTCAAGAGAAGTCAGCCATGCGAGAAGACAGAACATGTCAGTTTGAATATCACATCTCTTCGATCACATCTTCAACCTTCGGCAAAGGAAAGATAAGAAAGTGTCTCATGGGAGGAGATGAGAAAGCATGGGGAGGCGTCACCCGTTGAAAGGAAAGTTTGAACTATTTCATTATCGTGCTACGAACTTGTGAATTTTTAGTCTGCGGTTCGGCTCTCGAGTCGAGGTTACTGGGTGTCTCGCTCTTTTGTGCACACTTTTTTTTTTTTCCTGTTTGTCTCAACAGATTCGGAGTTAGCAATAATGTATAATGATGAGTCAGTACTGGAGAACCATTCCTTAGCCGTCGCTTTCAAACTGCTACAGATGGACAACTGCAACATGTTGGAGTCGTTGAGCAGGAAACAGTTTCAACAGCTGAGAAAAATGGTTATCGATATGGTGAGTGTTAACTGACAGACTGACAGACGGACCATCACTTGATGATGATTGGTAATGACTGAATGAATGATATGATGGCTGTTACAGCTGCTCTGGCTATAGCAGCTCATCCTCCCAGTGCCTTCCCACCATCCCCCAAAATACCAACAACAGGAAGAAATCAATTTGTGGCAGTGACATGTTTTCCAATTTTTGAAATTTATCTCATTTTTCAATAAACATGTTCAGTATTCCATACATGGCTTGAAACCTTGAACGTACTTGAATTTAAAAGAATAGGCCAGGCAATATTCAAAATTTTCTGATAAAGTCTATATAACTACATGTCAACAACTTTCCATCTGCACTGAGTCTTTGCATATAGATATGGATTGTTTGAAACTGCCAAAATTTTCAAGTAGGCCAACCCGACATATGAAGCAGAAGTCACACAGAAACGAAGGACAACAAAACTATTGGGCAGTTTTTATGTCATCNNNGTTTGGACCAGAACAACTGACTTGTGTTGCCTGATAATGTCAAGTGTGCATAGGAGTCTCTGAAGATATTTGAGTGATTTAATCAAAAGTGGTAATAATAACCTCAATAGACAAAAGTTCTACCTTGTAAAGCATTTGATTTTCATCCCGAGAAAAGTGCATGAACCCTATATGTTTTGATTTTTCTGTTTTGATGACAAAATGCGCCAGTTTATTCTGAGACTGTGCATGGCTGTGACTGAGATATGTCCATTTCTGTTTTTTACCAATTTTATACCGCTTCAGGTTTTAGCTACAGACATGGTCAAACATATGAGCCTCCTGGCAGAACTCAAGACGATGGTAGAGACGAAGAAAGTGGCAGGATCTGGTGTCCTCCTATTGGACAACTACAGCGACAGGATACAGGTAACACCCAATCAAAGCTAGTCTAACATAAAGGTATCCCAGAGAAAAAGAAAAATGATATTTCCAAAGTCATGATGAAGATAGACCACTCAGCTGCTGTATTCAGTCAATAGTCTGCAGTGTACTGATATATAGCCTGCAGCTATGTAGGCTAAAGGTAGCAATGATAGCTAGTGTGTTCTGTCAGCTAAAAGTATGGATAGCCAGCTATAATAGCATGGTGGACGGTAGAAATTACAGCTATTTTGTGTATCCGCCTCAAAGCATTGTGGATAGCAGTAGTGATATATAGCTAGTAGTGTGCATAGCCAGCTCCAGCAGTGTGGATATATGCCAGCAAAAGCTGGGTGGACATTAGAAAGCATAGCTATGTTTTGTGGCCAGCTGGGAGCATTTTGAATCAGCTAGTGTGTATCGCCACCTATATCAGTAAGGATGAGACTGGGTACAGCACTGCACACAAAGCTGAATTTTGGTGCAGCCATCAGTTTGGATAGCCCCAAATTATTCTCAACCATTGGACGAAGTCTGAAAGGATGTGAATGTGTACACAAAGTTGACAGTTTGACAGTGTTGATACAGTAGTAATATGGATAGTCCGGTACCTTGCAGGCTGGTGAGGGGTGGAACAACAGACTGGTAAGGTGTCAGGCAGACAATGCAGAGTCCAAAACGGAGTGATGGGCCCAGTGACAATGCTGACTCTTTTTGATTGAGGTTAAGTGAATTGTTGAAATAACGTTGAAGTTGTCTGTGCTGAATGCTTTTTATTTCTGCTTACATGGGGACGGTATCATTCTCCTTCCATTGTGGGTCATTTTAGAGTGACATTGTTTTAAGAGGCACCCCCTCGTTACAGTCAGTGCCGTGTGTCAATTGTAGATTTTTGGATCAGTCACAGTTCCAACCAAATTTTCAACAAAAATGTCTTGATGCTTCTGTAAATTACACAGTTTACAATAGGTATTTCTGTTAGTCTATCTCAGTAACAGCAGTCCTCGTTCCTTCCTTGCGTTGCAGGTCTTAAAGAACCTGTTGCACTGTGCTGACCTAGCAAACCCCGCCAAACCACCGGACTTCTGCCGCCAGTGGACGCAGCGGGTCATGGGGGAGTTCTTCTCCCAGGGCGACCTGGAGAAAGAGAAGAAGATGGATGTGAGTCCAATGATGGACAGAAATACCGTGGTAGTTGAAAAATCTCAGGTATGAAACACTGATTAGGACATGGTCAATTCGGTTGTTGATGGGGAGTGAAACTGCAGAACAAGCTACAATAAACTTTAGTATGCTTGAAGGCCACTTCTGACATAATACATATAGGATTTGTCGAGGTAAAACTAACTATACCACAGAGGAAATGTTTAATTTGCATATATGGTGCATGGAAGGCAGCAAATTCCATGAAAAATTACCTGCTCACAAGCCATTGCCTAGCAACCATTGTACAATTGAATATTTGCCTCCATTAACTGCCCCATATGGTGACTGTTTCATGAGACCTTGTAAAGAGGTTTCTTTTTCCCCCGTTTATTATTCCAAATCTTGAAATGTGCAGTTTTATGTGTTAGTCTTTGAGAGGATTCAAAAGTTGTGCCTCCTTCTGGAAGGTTTTGAACCCTCTCCTATTCCCCCCTCCTATCTCCCCTGCCCCCAGAAGTTCTGGCTACACCACTACCTCCAATTTCTAGCTTGTGGTACCTGTGGGTGTGTTCCACATTAAACTGGTAGATTATGTGGGATAACAAGGCCCACAGAATCTAGCAAATACATCACCTAAACATTTGCTTTTCAAAATAAGTATCAAAACATCTTCAATTAGTTTGACTTGTCGTTTTACTTTGAAGAAACCTCTGAAGGTTAGATGGGAAAGTCACACGCTTTGATTACGTGGATGTCAAAGAGCCCCTTTAATTTGAATCTCTCAGAGGATCAGCCCATTATAATCACACAATTCTAAAATTTGGTCTTTTCATCTGTGTTAAAGGGTCCACATTTTTTTAGTAGACTTAACAGGACTTTTGCATTTCATGAAGACACGACACCCCCATGATTGTATAGTCAGAAATCAAAGTGTGATGGGACCCCAATATCCTTGAATTGTCTCACACTGTGCCCCCTTTTATGCAGAGAAGCAACTCCTCTGCAATGTTTTGAATTTATTTACAAGTGCTACGCGAGTCCTCTAATACTTGCCTATTCATAAAGGAGAAAATGCTTTGTAGTTTATTTCGACGTCCCCAAAAAGTAAACGATGGCAGTCGCAATAAGATTCCATTAGTTGACGATATTTCATTTTGCCTAACTGCCGACACAAAGCAGCCCCTGAAAAACAGAGTTCTCTGATAAATTGTTTAATATCGTAGGGATGTGTCTTTGTGAAATGTTTGCTAATCAAATCATTTTTAGCCGCTCTCGGTCAAAATGAGAGACTGCGATAAGGTCGTCTCGGTGTTTATTCGGAGATGAACGCAGCTTACATTCATGTTTGGGCTTGTAAGAAAAGTGACATCCCCAAATTGACAATTATGCTGAAGGGTCAAATTGATTCACTGAAGACACTGCCCCGGGGAGATACGGTGCTCCTTGTTGAATAACTTGGTGAGAGACAATATGCCCCAAGGTGATCATGACTTCACACAAAACAGATGACAGATGTCTGCAAAGTTAGTGCAGCAATTTCCTAAATTTTCAATTTTCAAATTCAGGCCCACAGTTTCTGCAAATTAAACAGAATCTGCCTGCGCAAATGTCAGACTTATGTTGTTGTTTTTTTTTGGCTGTAAAGCATTTAGCCAGTATGCGAATGATTTAAGTCAATCCAATAGTTATAGGGTAGTGTGTCATTCTGTGACTGTTATCACAGAAAACATCAACGTAGTGAGGCATCGTTATGACCGCCGCCAGTTTCTCCTGAGGACCCTCCTTCTTATGTTGTGATCCGGTAACGTAATGTAGCCACGATGTGTCCTCTGATAGGTGTGAATCCACACTGATAGTATAGTCAAAGCACTGAGGTAATCCATCATCCACGTAATCAAATCCAGAAACATTCCTTTTACTACCCCGGGGACTATGACATTATGGCTGCGAGTTAGGAACTCACTGATGAGTTCTCCAACCACATCAATATTACCATGTTCCACTTTCTTAAGTGCTGAGCACCAAACAAGAGAGCAACTGGTCCCATTTTTACAAAGTCTTTGGTATGACTCGGGCCAGGAGTCGGACCCATACCCTCGGGGTGGTGGGGAGAGCAGGTGTCACACCAACTGAGCAAATGACCTGATTGGTTTACCCGTGACAGCTGGCCTGCGGCAGGAGATGCAATGTATCAAGCCTCCTTACCACCTGACTGACGTGTTTTCATTCTTCATGGTTATGATTCTTTTGAAAAATTATTATACCATTTCATTTTCCTTTCCCCCCTGTATTGTAAACTCTGAAGTTTAAAGATGCATACACCAAAGTCATTCCCTGGTAATTTTACCATTTGGTCTGAGCTACAATTTTTTTGTTCTTCTTTCTTTCTTGTCAAAGGTTGGTTTCATTGACTACATCATTCACCCTCTGTGGGAAACCTGGGCAGATCTCGTCTACCCTGACGCCCAGGAGATCCTGCTGTTTCTGGAGCAGAATCGAGAGTACTACCAAAGCCAGATAAGGGACAGTCCACCCCCAGAGGGTAGTGAGACCACCACCACCACCACAAACGGGAACAAGGACAAAGAACTCCACATAGACCTGTCCCTGGAAGACCTGGAGGAGAATCGGGAAAAGAGATGCTCATCTTTGGAGAGCAAGACGGACCTGGTTGCCGATGGAGGGGGACTGAGCTCTCACGGATCAAGCATGAGCTCGCTGTCGGGACAGAGCGTGATAGCCAATCCGAGCCCCTCGCCAAATGCTCTCAGCAGCATGGAGAACCTGCAGGCAGTCAACTCGCCAGACCACAAGGGGGAAAAGAACTTCTCGACGAAAGAGAAAGGCAGCCAAATATTGGACGGTCAGATGAACACCGATAAGTACGAGTATTCGTTTCTGTCAGACAAGACAGCCCGGGAGACGGACCTTTAGCCGAAAGACCGGCAAACTTTGCAGACCTCTCGAACCTGTTACGGGGAGGAGAGAGTCGATGGATAAACAAGTCGAGAAGAATCTAAGAAAATCATGGAAATACTTGATTGCTTCCTGTTGTCGGTTTCTGCCTCACTGTGAGGAGATGGAATTAAAGAAACCAACGGTGCATGTCACACAATGGAGAGAAGTTGAAAAGCTGCAGAACACTCACAGAGTTGGGTTCCAAGGTCGGTGAAAAGTACTTAAAAATGGGATTACAGTTTTAAGTTTTACCAAGTTGATGCAACTGTGGAGAAGAAATGCACAAAGTAATGGGAAATATATTTTAGTCATTTAGCATGTCACTTTAAAACTAAGGAACCATTTTGACAAATCTGGTCATTCTGTTGTAATGTTTGAATTCGCAAACCAGAATTCTGAGACAGTTATTTCAATGTGGCTTTCTGATAGGTGCAATTTCATTTCACGGTTTCAATACTTCCTGTTTTCTCTTTTTTTTTCCCCTCTTATTTCCGTTTTTACATTAAGACATACTTGAAGCCATCACTGTGTTCTGTCTTTTTGTTTTGAATTTGAAAATTAAAATGAACAGGCTGCATCACGGGATACTCCCAACGGGGGGTCGCATTTCAGCCGTCGCGTAAAAATCTCGGTTAATTTGACAGCTTTTACGAGACACGTGCTTTGTCTGGCATTCTGGTTATGGCAGTGACTTGCCGGCAAGGTGTTTCACGTAAACATTGCCTCGACGAGCGGAGGGTAGCTCGGACGTTTCGTTTTTCGGAACTTCTCTGCGTTCTCGCAGGATGTCACTTTCCACGTTAACGCAAAATGAATCAGCAAATGTATTCCCAAGTCACTTGTTGGAAGATGTTTTTCCTTCTGTTAAGATTAATGTTAAGATTACTGGTTAATAATAGCATTTGCATAGCTGCGCTAGCTTGCTTTTGCATTTCTCTTAGTCGAGCGCTGGTTAGGTTACGTTCTGCAGTCGCTAAATTGCGCACTCCCGAAGAGGGATTTGCAACACGGATGATTTTTTTGTTTTTGCAGAAACCAGTACTTTTTTATTCCTCGGTTTCTTTCTTTTTTTTTTTGGTCATCTGGAATAGTGAAGTTTGGAAGTTTGGTACTTACAAGATAGTGAACTCTGAAAGTTTTGCAGTCATGTCATGTTTGTTCATGGTGGTAACTGTCACAGTAGGTGTTAAGATTCTTGCAGAGAGAAAAAGAGAAAGAGTATTGTTTTAGAGTGAGAAAGAGTAGTATACTTGATGTGGTCCTCAGTACAAAGAATTTGAAGGGAGGGGACAGTCAAGCATGGAGCGTATACATGAATGCGAAGGGTCACCCCTGAGAGGGTTGTGAGGAGAGGGGGGTGTTTTTCTCACCTCTGGGAATAAGTGAAATGCCTAATGATGCAAGATGGGTCTCCCTAAAGCATGAAATAGCAGTAGCATATTGTCAATTCTTTCTCAGAGGCCAACTGGAGCTTTAGTCGGGGCCAGCAATTGTCGCTCGGGGGGGGAGTGGTCAACACCGTAGAGCCTCTGGTGAAGAACACTGCATAGTTTCATAATTTTTGCATGTCATTTATGTCACTTTTATACATTATTTCTTGACTGCCAGAGGTTTAAGTTTATAACATTTTTTTTTAAAATGTTTCTTCTCTTTTTACTGCCTCTTTTTTTTTCAGTCCTCAGTAATGTTGTCTTGAGTTTTGAAGTATTGTAAAGGGAATTGTGTAAGGGTGGATGGCACGCTGTTGGGTCGATGTTGGAATTAAAAAAAACATGTTGGAATGTCTTGGATTTCTCCACGGTTGGTGATGTACATTTTGTTTGTGGGTATGTACAAGCTTCTTTGTGACTTCAGCATAGAGAATATTTGACAGGTATCCTGTCGCCAGATAAACTGCCTTCCAGTGGGTTGATTTTGTCAAATCAAGTCTGACGGTGGATGAGGCATTCATGCCAGAATACCCTAAAGACAAAAAAAGAGGAAAACTTGAACTTTGAAAGTAATCCAAATTCCCCGGCTCCCCAGGGACGGCAACGTCACCTGCTCTCGTCGTCAGTTCCTGGACGGCTGGCGCAGAGGCTGCTGGACTTTGAGATTGTATGCAGTACTCAAATTTGAACAAATTGTTAAACACCCCGTGTTTGTTTTTTATACCAGTTCTTATACCTGACATTATATATGGTGTTTGAATTGCTCTGAGAATCAACAGAGTCAAGTGGTGCTGTGTAAAGATGCCGATCCATATCGAGAGGATTATCTCTTCTCGTCATATTCAAGCAATCGTGCAGTTTGATCGGCACACGAGACAGCTGACGCAATTTCTTGCTCTTACTTCTTGAAATGCATAAGGATGGCTCCGATGCACAAACCGTTTGCCAAATTACAGACAAAATTGCAATAAAATGAAGCAGTAACACAAACACCACATGTCATTGTTAGAGATTTTACAGGAATTACATTTGGAGAAGAAAAAAAACCTCAAGTCACGAATCCATCCGTACTTCCATATCAATTACACATTTCAGGAACATCAAGGAGTTGCAAACTCACTATTGAGTGTATTTTATGAGTTTCATAAAACTTGCTACACTGAAAAGAAAAATTGCTACACAAAGTCATTATTGTGTAGCATGTTCTGCTACACCCTACTATTTTACTATTAATTTCAATGCTGCTTTTCGGTGCAGATATTTCAAAACGTTTTTCTCATCCGCAGTTACTTCTCAGCTTTAATTGCAAAATTATGGGAACCCAAGTCAGCAGGTCAGGACTAACTCAGAAATATTTTTGTAGATGTTATATTTATGTAGTGCTTTTCTATCGGTCATTTCTCTTCTTCCAGTAGTTGTGTCCTGTGATATCATGAAAGATATCTCAAGGTTCCAAAGGGCAGCCTCGACAGACTTTGGTTCTAACCCAGAATCTTCCGGAGATGCGATCAGTACCCGGTCGGCGTAATTGTGTGTGTTGTGTACGGCTTCAACAGGCCGTGATGGCAGAATAGTCAGTATAAATTAAATTCTCAGTTAGGAGAGATCCCCGCTCTCATTGGATCATTGGAAGGCAGGCAGGCACAAAATTAAAAGAGAAAAAGAAAAAAAAATGCACCGACATGGCATACAAGTGGAATTAGCTTTAATCATTAGTGAATCATTTAGTCTAAACAGTAAAACATCAGCAATAGAGTCATCATCCCACACCATTATAAGATCAGATATGTAAGATGCATCATTTGAATTATAGAAACTTTGGTTGAAGATAATTAATCCTCGACCACAAGTATCTATCAGTGAAAAACGTACTTTTGAGAAGAAGCACTACCGTCCTCCCTCACGATGGATAATTTATCGTTTTTGATAAGTATGGGTTTTGAGAAATGTGACCACTTTCAGAGAGACAAACGCTGTATTCCCTGTGGCACTATGTCATTTCCAACTATCTGTCCTCCAGTACCCATAATATTGATGATTTGGGATAGAAATCCTGTAAATATGCCTTGAAGGCTATACTTTCTACTCTGTTTTGTAAACAAAGCAAGTAGGTTCATTGTTCAAAATGGTGAGAGTTTACCTCAAAGTGCCCTCTTTTTGGCTTAGGTTGATCCTGTTTAATGTTCCTGCTTACTTTGAAAATAAACCAAAATGAAAAAAAAAAAGAGGTGAAGGCAAGTGCACGTACTGTTGAAATTATAAGCTGTGATTGCGTGCCACTAGATATTAGCTCTATTAAAAGGAGATGATGGTGTGGGTATGTGCTTGTAATAAACACCCATGTTTATTTAAAGCTTACAGTTGAAGTTTTCACATGTTGGTATAATCGGGTAGATGCCCTGCATGACCTTAAAGTACTGCGTTCAAATTTAACAAAATTCAAGGATTTAGAATGGAATACCTCACACTGTCGCGGCTCTGAGGGTAGGAGGCCTCGTCGGCTGATATCCTCCTGGGCTGTGGTGTGTCGTCTTGTAGTTTGGACACTGTTTGAACTGTTGTGCTTTTAAGCCCCATCCAGATCCAGATCCTGAAATCGTTAGTTTATACGGAGAAGCAGCATTTGCAGCGGACTGGTTGCCGCCATGAATCTTACAGCCGTGGCCAGAAGAGTGTCCACTTGTTTGAATAAAAGAGATTTTGATTGCTCACCGTGCGAACAATCTCAGCAATCAACAGCAAAAAGAATCGAAAAATTTCTACTTGCGTTTATCATAGCTGTATCAGTGAGACATGCATGGCAACAGGGTTGGGTGATATTGTAAGTTAACGAGGGCAGATGACGAGGGTGGTAATGCGTAGGGTGTGTGTTTAAAAAAAATGATTCATTTGCTGAAGTGAAGTGTGCAATGATCCCTTGGTCTACCTCATTATTGCAGCAGTGTCAGGTGAGGTTTTTACCTTTAATCCTGCAGTGATATCTCCTTTATATTGGACCTTTGAAATCAGTTTGCTCCACAATACTCGAGGCTAGTGTCGTTTTGACACCGTCACCGAAACGCAACATCCCATTCGATGGAGCATTTACTTGAGTTCTTGATGATGAAGCAGTGATAATCTTTACATTCATATATATATATTAATATATTTTCTTGTTTTACTTTGAGTACCTTGAAACTTTTCCTTTTCAATTTTCAGTCTCTTAATTAGTTTCTCTAGTATCTTGTCATTTTTCAAGCTTATGCAGACAAGTTTAGTACTTTAAAGGAGTGATGTAGCTCCACAGTCTTACATATTTCTTTGTCTCTTCTGACTAACATGAAATCAGTCAAAGTGTCCATAGAGGATAAAATATCTTCCCCAAGATGGAAAAGTACACACAAACCACGTAGTCTTGGTATAGCTTTCTACTTTTAAGAGGCTGAATTCAAATTGATGCTATCTTCATGACCAAAGTGTGACTCGGTGTTACTTTGAATATTTAGATCTCTGGATATTTCAATATCTGAATATGTAGATCTCTGAATATGTAGATCACTGAGTATGTAGACTCCAAATATGTAACTCCTGTGAATGTGCAGATCACTGAATATGCAAATGCTGAATATGTAGCTAATTTTGCCAGTGCCAATTTTGTGATTTAAAAAGATGATATGGGAACATTTCACTTTTGGGATAAGAAACTTCTGAAATCATTTTTATGTATACATAGGACATATTTGGGCTTTGATTCTGTCACAGATTTAGTGACATTGATGTAGAGTTCTCTCCATCTTGGAGACAAGTTTAGAGATGGCTGCTGAAAAATAATTTTTTCTGGTTCTCTGATTAATTAAGTTTGGCTGTGATAGGGTACAGTAGCAGA
>VJOZ01103313.1:1314-15536 GCA_009801055.1 Stichopus horrens | reverse complement strand
ACTAAGTCATTACTAAGATAAACTATAAGAAGACAACGGAACTAAGTCATTACTAAGATAAACTGTAAGAAATCAACAGAAGTAAGTCATTACCAAGATAAACTGTAAGAAAACACCAGAAGTAATTGATTACTAAGATAAACTGTAAGAAATCAACAGCAGAAGTAAGTGATTACTAAGTCTATCATTTCTTTGCCCTACTGACGTTGATCTTTCATGAGTTTTAAGGATCATAGTTGTCAGTTGTGGATGAACAGAGTTGTTTGTGAATACATAATGCTTACGGAAAGAATTGCCCTTGGGAAATGATTCAAGTTGATGAGATAAACGTATCAACCCGTAAATGGCTCATAACTGAGTCATAGCGAGAGGGCGACATCAAACTATTGACATGTTATAACAGTTGAGAGGAAATATTAAAGGTGAGATGCAACAGATCGATAATAGGGCTAATATGAATAAAATGACTGTATTATCTGTGAGTCTTAATATTAAATAAAGAGCTGCTTACTCGGCTGGATGATACAAAATTCGGACCAATGTACTCAAACACACACACACAGACCGCCAGCGTCGAAATGTTTCTCAGAAATAAGAAATGACTGTATTTGTATTGCATATAGTAGAAGTTATACCAAACGATATCTTTCTAATAGAGGAGACACGGTTTTACCAACGATACACCTGACATTTCGCTTGAATTATACTTGCATGTAAATTCATGTTAACAAACGCAATCTAACGTTTGGCCACAGAACCGTAGAGTGGATATCGCACCCGGCCCGATTTGTCATCCAATAAGAAAGGGGTGGACGTTGTAAAGTGCGTTCGTGTCCCTATGCTCAACACTATGGTCCTTGAATGCCTCTATTTACAATCTCAAAGCCTAGCCTAACCCTTAACCTAACCCTTAGCCTCATGACTGGCCCTGCGAATTTAATCGGTTAAGACAAGCAATAATTCAAGCAGTAGTGCAGATATGGTTGACCACAGCAGATATAATTACCTTAAAATCGACTTACTGTTGACATTATATAGAATTAATGTTGACATTAAATCTATTTCGTGATAAGCCAGTTTCAATGTCAACATCAATAAAGTAGATTTAGTGTTGGCGTTACATCGGTAATTATGTCTGTGTGGCCAACCACGATACGCATACTGTGCGTGGTGTAACTATAGGACTTCATTGCGAATAACCAGCACATCAAGCATTTCACATCTAATAAAATTGCCCGGGCAAGTTCCTTCACTTGACGGCTTTAAGTGTGTCCTCACATTCGTCAGAAGCGCTTGGGCAGCATTTAAAGTGGTAGTATGGGTTTAGCAGTGATAAATTAATCTTCTTTTCCGAAGATCAGGTCTTGCCATTCACTTGTGTATTTAAACTTCTACACATTTTTTGAGAAGTTATAGATCATACTGCTAGAATAGAATTTGGAAACGAAACGTATTTTTTTTTCAGAACCGGATACGTGTCTTATCAGAAATGTTGAGTTTTCCATCTCTCCGAAGATTATCAGAAAGTATTATTGCAAATTATGAATAGATTATACATTGGCATATTTACAAGTCTGTGGAGTATTCATCCTTTATTTATTTTTTCCTGTTTATTTTTTTATCTATAATCAATAGTGAATGCTGCTTTAAGATAATGTCCAGGTACAAATTGATGGCGGTATGTGGAAACTCCTTTTGATTGCAACTACTAAATTTATTAGTTACAATAGACATATGGTTTGACAGGCCTTAACGATACGTGAACAAATTTCAATTAAGGCCAGAATTGTGTCCATAAATGCAAGAATGCAAAGTCACATGAAAAGCGACTTGCATTGGGTCAAGTGGTGTTCGACTTCCGAAAATGATAACAATCTTTAAATTAACACAATTGTATAAGGACCTACTCTCTGAAGAAAAAAATAATATTACGTGACACAATTTTAAAAAGTAAACACTTGAGGACAGTTATTAAGGCACCAAACAAAACGACGAAAAAAGTTTGACCTTTTCAAGAGGGGGCTGAATTTTCCACCATGTTTGTGGTCTTCCAGAAATCCAGCAAATAATCTAGCAAAAATAACAGTTTTTGTTTAAGACATACATTGATTTTATTGTGAAAGTTTTTAAAGTGCAAAAAAATATCGATTAAACAATCACTTTCGGTGCGGATATATTACACAAGTCAAAAATAATGGATCGTTGATGTCTTCCACGGGTCTGAACAAATTTAACCGAGGAAATAGTTTCAGAAGGTAAATATTATCGCTTTCCCTCCTCCCACACACACATACACACACACACACATAGATGGTAGGAAATTTGTCGATAAATTGAAACAATTAATTGAACCAGTTAAGCTGTAGCTCTAGGATGAGAACTTCTAAACATCTGATTGCAGCAAAATTTAATCTCAATTTTTCTCTAAAATTTTTCTCGAAGACGCAAAACAGTTTCGTGACTTCACAAACTCAGACTTGTCGTTACCGACAAATTAGATAGCTTAGTTTGGTTTTGAAGTAGAATGTTAAGTATAAATTTTTTATGTAATATATATTCAGTAGCGCTCTACAGTTATTGCTACGAGTTTGGGCAACGGTTAAGGAACATATTTGAACATTTGATTTTTTTTTTTTTGTTGCTTAAAACTAAGCAAGTGAAATACTAACTAAAGTGAGAAATTTTAATAGTAATTTTGTGCATGTTATAAAAGAAAAAGCCTGGCTAGCGCGTGATATATCGAAACTAATGTACCTGCTAACACACGTAGAAATAATTTGTTTAAATGACTTATACCTATACTAATAATAATTAACTCCTCTCTGTTGTCAACCAATTTAATTGAAAGACAGTTAACAACGCAAAGGTATCACGAAGCTATTAGCAACACTATTAATAAATATTACCAGGTTCTTACCGTAAGGGAATAAAATGTGAGCGCCATCTATTTATCGCGGAGTCAAGAACAAAAAGCAGAGCTACAGTAACAGCCTTACATGGGATAGGATACTGTTGACATTCGAGGAGACAGTTCATCGCACTCTGGAAAAAGTGCACAAAGAGAAGCACCGGGTTGTTTTATGCTGTTATGGTTATTTATGTTTTCAGGTGGCTATCGTTTTCTTCACTAAGGATATTTAAGGTTACATATTAAAAGGAAGGTCATAGCTGAGAATCAGGACGACTGAAGGAATTCCAGATTATCCATTCCAAAGACTCAAAAGATGCTATGGTAAATGTTTACTCCTGCGGGATCTTTTGAACTGATATAGAGACGTCGAACAACAGTGAAAGCGTTCACTTACCGCCAAGACTTCCGAAAATCTCTGCCATCAGTTGCCAAGGCCGTGACAGGCCAGATAGTCACATGCATGTCACGTTAGTCACAAATGTCTCAGTGTCAATGTGATGTATATCAAATGTCTGATATCAGATACCGTGTTTTCTAAGGTGACACTACGTGACCCCTCGAGATTCGGTGGATGACGTCACTGTGGTAATTGCATCAACTGCAAAAAACCCCGGCAAAGATGGCGTGACGTGACAATGAAATTTTAGAGAATTGGGTGTATTGATCTTTGAATTTCATTGAAAATAGTAACAAATGGTTGCAAATCCGTGTGTCATACTTGAACTTTAAACTTGAACTTTGGCTAGGAATGCAGATTTGTGACATCAACAGAGGGATATAGATCAGTCTCGTTTGGAATTTGAGGATCAAAAGACTCATCGAAGGTCCTGTACCATGTTAATCGTGGATGAATACCGGTGAAGTCTACTCTTTTCGATCTTTGTTCAGGGTTAACGAGACAGGGGTGAACCAATAGGCCCATACAAACCCAAACCTTCCCCCGGGGCCTCCATGTAATGTTCCCTTCCGATGAGAGTGTATCCCTTAGTCTTTAGCCACTTTCCCAAAGGCTGGGAAAGGTGGAGGAGGCTGCCCAACACAGTACCATTGTATCGAGCAATCTAAAGCTGACGATACCTGAATCGAACTACAACAAGCTAATTGAAATCACCAAATAACTCCCTCAGCACCACTGTGAACAGCTTCACTAAACTTCAAGTAATTTTGACTCCCAAGAAAACTAACATATATATATGTCGGGACTATTAGCTACGTTTACATCCACTGGGCTCATAGTACCCTTTTGTCTCCAACACTTTACCTTACTGGTAAGTATTCGAGGAGGAGGGTGGAGGATGCCTTACTTCAATGAAGACATTCCTGCCAAGTCGCAGATCTTTTTCAAACCAAAAATAGCCAAAGAGTTCATATATGATGTAATGTGAATAGTATTCTCCAAATTTTCTCCATACCATTGGTAATGTAAAAGCACATGGGGGAAATCACACCAGCAAAAGAACAAGTTATGGAAATGAGTCCCCACTCCCACATTCAACTTAAACAAAAAATGATATATCTCTAATTACTCTTGAATGTAGTCACGTTTTATTCACCTTATAATGCTACCACTGAACAGTACTGTAAATCTTTTGCTTTAAGAGGTACCTATGCGTTGATTGACTAGAGTATCCGTATTGCGGCGATATTCAATGCCGTCGCTAGCTTCAGGCATAGTACCTTGGTTTACCATCAATATCATCACACCAAGTTTGATGATATATTTCAATATTTAGCTACCAACCACAAGAACATGCTGTAGGACATGCTGTTCTACGAGCTTCTTCACACCTTCACATTTACATGCCCTTGTGTAACGGATACTACGGTGACATGAATTAGTTCAGTCATAATTTTGGGCAGAAGTTCACTTCATAGACATCACTATGTGACAAGCTTTACAGTAAGCTTAGACCAGTATCTATTTCTTAAAAGATCGGAAGCAAAACTGGAGCCAAAAAGTAAAAGCAACTCACCGTCAGACGAGCACAAGATATTGATCCCCAACACTCTCTTGTCTTTACGGCTTTTCAACCGCACAATATAATAGGGCCACTGTAGACAATTAGAGAGTCACAGTTGGCTAAACATGAAAGGATTCATTGGTATAGAAGATTCCAAGAAATAATCTAAAGATGACCCCCCTCTCAAAGAATGGAGAGGTCTAGTATGTTTTTGATTTGGTCATTGCCCATTCTTTCTTTTCAGTACGGTATGTAGTAACTAAAAAGTTAGCCTGTTTGTCTTTTTGTTGAATCATGTCTTTGTGTGCCTTTATATAAGTCTATGTTCATTTTAAAATGAGTGTGCTTCGCATTGTGGTGTACCATGCAATCTTGGTGGAATGGTGTACGCGTTCATCCAGAATCCGAATTTTAACTTGGTTGATCCTCGTTGGACCACAGTTGTTTTTACACAAGCAACAGATCGTCTGCTCTTTTGAAATAAATCACTTTGTTAAAGATAGTGAAGGGTTTTCACATTCAAGTTTCATTCAACTCATCGTGGTCGGTAAGCAAAATAAGTAAAAAGGAAGTAGTTTACTTAACATTGCTTGCAAACGAGTTATCAAAACGATAAGGAGTCACGTTAACCTATTGTGTTTATCTCAAAAAGAAAAATGGAAAAATCAAATTTGTCTCCTTTTGCTCTTACCTTCCGGCTCTTTCGGATACTTTTCCTTCGATCCCTCATGTTGAATGGCTTCTCGTCTAATTATTCTGCTCCGTTTTTTAATAAATTTATCCCAATATATCATCACATGTCCAACGAATTCGATCACCACCAATGCAATGGAGTAGTCATCATGGCATACCAGTCGTTTTCAGATTTCCATTCTGTGAAACACCAAGCAAAAAAAAATAAAGTAACATATATCATCAAACTGAATGGTTGGAAGTTTCCATATATATATACTTTATAGGCTTTTTATAATAATTAACTGATATTCAATGATTACTAATTAAGATTACGAGAACACTACTCTTATTTTTTTTTTTGGTTTCTTAGGTTTGTCTTCACCAATTTTAATCTGATTTCTCATCATTTGATATCTGATCTTTAAGTACACTGAACTTCGCCTGATATTCTTAGAAACGTCCATGTCTCCATGAAATGCTTTGGAATGTTTTATTATCCTTGTTGTTCTTAATCTTTTGAGTCATATGAAAAAAAAGTTGTATGCACATTTAAGATGGTTGCAAAATAACGAATGGATGGAAGCATACAGTTTTTAACATAAAGACGCAACTTTAAGAATTAAACATTAGAAGGGATTTTTTATGTATTATTATTCTACAATTAACTCCTAGGATCTTTTCACTACGATGCCGTTGAAGATACCACTGGTAAGGTTTTAACCCGACTTTACTCGGGGAAAAGGTATTCCAACAATTACAGCAGTTCTGGGTGTTAGTTTTGGAAGGAGTCTCTACTCCTCTTATGGTAAACGCGAAGGTGGAAGAAGGGGGCGAAATGTTACCAGTGGTTTTATGGCACGGTGTGAGGAGTGCGATACTCATGCAGGGACAGGTAAGTTCAGATTGAAGTAAATACGTGGTATTAAAAAAGAACGTTTAAACTAACCATGCGAAGTAAAACTATATATTCCGCTTTAAAGAAAAAGACAAACAATTGTAATTATGATATCTTTTGTGTATCCTTTATTTAATCAGCTATTATTTGGAGGGAACAACAGACATAGGATACGGTACTGATTTCAGGAAATTGGTCTTTTACTTTGTAAAGCGTAAGGATCCAATCCAACGTACTCAATGTACTTACCTAAGTTTTTACAAAAAAACTACTGAACGTTGTTGCTACTTCTTCTTAATTTATTCAGTTGCAAGCGTCACTTGAACTTAAAAATTCCTGGAAAACTATTTAGGCTTACTAATTCTTGGTGTCACCTAACGGTCATTCTGATCGTAAACGTCATCAGACCATTTTTTTTTATGTATAAATGACGAAATTCAACTGTCAACTTTTGTTTGTTTTTCATTTTGTGTTTATTTATTGATGAATGATTTTACTACACCTGCAAGCAACGACGGGGAGCGGGAACAAATGGTATGTATACGTCTGAATTGCTGTGGTTGCCGCTTACACACTTTCATCAGTTTATCGCTTTCGTATGAAGATGAATTCTTCGCCATCTCAGGAAATCGACGTGAAACTTAAATTTGACGAGACATCTCTATCCAGGTTCACAGGAGAAGAAAAAAACAAAGCTGCAAGACCCCAATGTCATCAGTAAGTGGTGTAATCATTGACAAATGTTAAGAGCTTGTCATGCCAAGGAAGAACTAATGATTCGTGAGGATACATCTCCGTTTGTTTTTCTCTTTGTTTATGATGTTGCTTTCGTGAGACTTCCGAGGGCATTTGCCATTCTCTCTTTCTTTTGGAAAGAGATAACGAAGTCGGCACATTTGAAAATAATNNTTTTTTTTTTAAATTTTATTTTTGTAGTTCGGAATAGTTTGTATTCCGAAAGATTATCAATGAACGGTGTATTTTTAGAGCAACCTGATTTTAAATGAATTTGTCTCCTCGGAGGATACACCACCGTCGACCTGGAGGACAAACCTAAATGGTCTCGTAGATTAGTTGGAGATTGAAATACCAACCTCCAAGGTCGTCACTTGAGCTGGATTTCTTTTTTATTTTTCCTCTCTTTTCCATCAAAAGAAACATAACAATCATTTGATTGCTGTGGGTGGTAACTTCAATCATCTAGTGATTTCAAATACCAAATTTTCATTAACGGTCACATACAAGTTTCCAATTTTGAAAGATGTGAAAGTAAAAGAATGTTACTGTATTTGAATCTGCAGTGGGTGATGCAACGACAGATTGAAAAAAAAAATACAAAATTGGAAAGCAAAATGAGATGTTGATCACTTCGGCCTTGAAGTTGATGATAAGCCTTGCTCGCCGTTAAAACTATATCACAACAACAGAAAAGGAAGAAACCGTCGATTCTTGCGTCAATTTGTCACCAAAAGTTTCTCAAAAGCTGTGGGGGGAGGGGGAGGGGTCAGGTACGACTTTTTAAAGAACAAATGAGATAAATCGTAGAGACTGAAATTTGAGTTACAAAATGCAACATTACCGTTCCATAGTTATTTAAATGAGAAAATGTGAATGTATCCGTCGTTCATATTATGTCACTATCGTAAACAAAGTTTAAATGTGACTTTTTATCAGTTTACATTTGGAATAAAAGACTACTTGCAAATTTTCTCACGGTGTAATCAGTGCAGCTGTCCTTACTGATAGTTTGTGCCTTAACATATTAGGTATCTGTTTCACTTCTTATCGTTTAACCTAAAACTTAAGTTTTGATGCATATGGAAGGTTATACAAACATGACAGAAATTCTGATTTTAAGTCATAAAATGTGAGATGAATTCACTTGCAAAACATTATTCTACGTTTCCCGTTCCCCTTTTCCCAGGAAAAATTACACTTGAGCGGGAACAAAGTCAATGCGAGGTACTCTTGATATGCATCGTTTTGTCAAGCTCAAATCTCCGTATATTCAAAAACACCAAATAGCGTACCGTTTTTAATCGTCAGATTAGTTCATTTAATTTCCAACTACGGACATTCCTGTTCTCCGTCTGTTTTCATTTTGTATTTGATTCAAGAATTTTTAATCCACATATGTTTCAATTATTTTAAAGATGTGGTAACTTCTGGGTTGCACTTCTTGGGCGAAGTAAATGATTCACGTATAAATTAAAAACAAAATTGAGCAAAACATTAAGCTAAATGGATTAATTTGAGATGTTACTGCTACGAAGTTTTTTCTCCTAATAATTTTAAGTATATCGAGCATGCCAGAGAGGCAAACCAGAGAGGCGACCGTTTAAATAATTGATAGTTTTTGTAAGTTAGGTGTTTATTTCTGAAGTTTTCAACATATTGACGTTATCTGCAATTTACTCAGACCAGGGAGCTGTCGTCCAGCTCCCTGATCAGACAGAGCACAACGAGGATACAGACATGGACGTAGATGAGTTATGCTATCGGGTGTACATTGTCTGTTCATGGAAACTCTAACGGCAGTGTATTTAATCTTTCCTGGGTTCATCTACAGTAGCCATTATCAGTTGTATTATTTCAATTGAAGACTACCGCCGAGCAACCACACCTCTCCGATAACACTGCTCATTAACCAGTGAAACATGACCGGCGAAATGCTGTATCGTATATACCTCAAAAGAAAGAAAGAAAAGAATTCATATTTATTCATGGATACGTTACATGTCCCTCGTGTAATGTTACTGAACGGAACTAAATGAAAGAGCAGCCTTCAGCAGTACATACGTTGTCAAGAATGACTTATCACGAGAAACGGCATTCTGTGTGCCAAAAGTAACGGAAATTACACCTTAAAGATGAAGTAAAAAGAGTCGAATAATTTCAACATTTAAGTTGTGATTGGGAGTTTCCCCGTGTAAACCTAGATGTACCTTCAGGAGGTTTTATTAGTAGCGATGATTCCTCTCTCTCTCACTTCACATCTCCACTCTTTCTCTCTCTCTCTCTCTCTGCCTCTGCCTCTTTAACAAGAGGATGAGAAATCTCACACACTTTGCATTAGAATTGCAAGTGTTCATTTGGGCGTAAACATCGTTGTTTAACATTGTAACATTAAGTGATCATTCACGTGCTCATCCGAGCAAAACCATCGCATGTAGATATATGCTTCTATATATTCACAGGGTAGGATAATGCTCCTCAGCGACCACAGACTTAATTCTCTCTTCTTACATGTTTTTGACCCTGCTGTAGCATATCGTCATTGGGGGGGGGACTCGTTATGAACATTTAAACCAAATTTGCAACCGATCACTCCGTGTTCTAAACGAACATTTTCACGCCAGATACACGGTCATGCGTTGTTCTACTGGGTGACTGTCTCAACGGTTATTATCACTGCTATTATCACTAATACATGCCAATACACTGTAGTTATTACTACTAAAACATGGAGAAATCCATTCAGCAGATACACCGATGTGCTGCAAAGACACGGAATGATACTTGTCTGGAGCTAATCTCGGTTGTTTTTCTTTTCTTTTTTAAGAGAGAGTAGCTTTAGATTTGAAACATTTCCTGTAAAAATAAATCGAAATGTGGATAGGTCGCATCTTTGCTGTTTTTTTTTAACAGTCTGACAGTGTGTAACGCTACAATAGGGGGACCCTGCGAAAATTATTATGCTGACATGTACCTCAAATGTTGTGTGTATCAGTACCGCAATTGTGTGTACAAACGTGAGGCGCGTTCTGGGGCGTTTCAACGTTGACCCTCCATCAATAATCGGGCAAGTGCAACAGACGGCCACTTCCGAGACGGACTATACATCATGCACATTAAAATTTGATAGAAGTGGAATCTATACTTCGTTTCCGTTGTTTTCATCCATCGTGAAATGTCAATATAACAATTATTGTTGTCCGAGAGTTGGGACCCTGCTCAGTTCAAAACAGCACTGATGCACTTTCTGTTTTTGTTGTTGTTGTTTACATGTTAAAGGATACACTCACGCACAAAGCTATTAATCCACCATAGCTCTATCATCCACGTCTGGGTAATTGTTTAAAGGATGATACTCCAAACGTTTATGTAATTCGTCGTACCTGGACCATGAAACTTGATACCTAGCAACATAAGTGGATGTTAGTTTTTCGTTTGTTATCGTTGTTTTAGTTTACATATGTTAAACATACATATACAACAACAACAACAACAAAAAACACAAAAAAGGTATCATCTAAAAACTATGCGGTCTGTTGCAGATAACAGACGATGCGCAGGCTATGTGATTTAGAGAAACAGCATATAGTAGAAAAGCCGGATCCAAGGGGGTGGGTTACATGGGTGCGCATGCACCGCCTCCAAAAATAATCCCAAACTGGATGCCTTAAATTGTGCATCACAGAGCCTCTTGTCGTAGCGCTATTTGGTACAGAAACTCAAACACCATACTGCGAGCACTGTTTCTATGTAAGTCCTTCATGAGGCAGACCCTCTCCCAGAATGTGTGAGAAGTCACTCCATCAACGATGTTTTAAACTAACTTACATAATGTACAGGGCCAGAAGCTAGAAAATGACCTGTAAAATACTTCAATAACATTTTTTGCTCTTCGAAGTGTGGTGAATTGAAGACTTTCAGACAAATGATAAAGCTTTCAAAACTCAAAGGAAGTATACTCTTAGCGAAACAGTTCCTTGTTAAAAGTATATATTTTGCATGAATAACACGTACGTTATGGAATATGAAACAGAGGCACAGCAATGTATGTTTTAACGCTCTCACGTCACAAGAGAAAATGGCGTGTTAACTATGAGCAGATATAAAAACAAATTAGTAATGATCGATTTGTATGTTCAGAATGCAGTAGACAGTTTAATTTACTCAGGATGCTATCTTGTTAATCGACACAATCGTCTATAACATTACACGTACGTTAGGGTACACAACCTACACCGTAAGATATGTAACGCAGAGGGTTATCTATGTATGGCTAACGTCGGCATTACAGTTATGTCCACAAGGGTGACCCGACGGTACATCGACCGGAATAACTTGAGACACTGTGTAGGGCCACAATGCTGGACCACGGAGTGGGACCACTGTTTATCGAAAAGACGTCGGCCTTCTAGTTGGACTTGGTGCAAGGTGCAGCAAAAGGAACAAGTTGGGTCACGGTGCAGCACCAAGACGTGGAGCAACGGTGCACCGAAAGGAGAAAAGCGTGTCATCAATTTTGCATGGTCCACCGACTCGACGGTGCTATTACCGTTATTACTTTTCAAAGCCCACGAGATGATTGGTCCATATACAATTGCAACGCATGAAGAGATGAGCGTTGGATAAGAAGAAATTAAATGTGATACAGAGAAAAACATAACCTTCTTGAAAGAAATATTTTCATCAAAGTTAACAATAATGTCCAAAGAAAGAGCCTCTTCACACATCGGATGTAAGCTTTGAGCGACAACCTATTACCATCCCCCTTATTTTTTTAACCTTCAGTCTTCGATCTTTTCTTTTGGCCTCAGTGTCATAGTTTTTCTGCGATGTCCGGTTTTGATGAATGGCTTATTCATCAATTGATCGATTCATCCGGTTTCTGAGATCGGTATCAAATTATTTCCTTTTTCACTTGTAGTTTGTTAAATTTGCTTACTTTATCTAGTAATAATATTTTATGTTTTATTCTGTAAACGGCAGGCAAAATAATAAAAGTGTCGAAAACTGACAGGTATGCTTACAAAAAACACGGCCATATATTGTAGACAATACCTATGCAAAAGTCATTCTTACCGTTATTTGTAGTCATATAAAACTTATTTTTCACTTTGTTGCTTGTTGTTGTTTAATTTTGTCATTTTTTTTATCCACGAGGCTTATACTTGCAATCAATAATTGGAAAATAACAGTGATGCGTAAAAGAAATATGGATTTCTGTACGAACAAGTTGCGTGTATTGCCAGCCACGGGGCACATTATTGATTAACTCAACGTATATTCCTGATGAATATACCTGCGTGTATACTCCCATATCGTTGACCTTTTATTATGTATTATTCACGGAAAGCATAGGATGGCTCGAGGACTTTGGCAATACTGAATGTAAAACATCGTACGAACTTCATATTTTCCGTTGAATAAATACAAAGTTATCTTCTCAATACATATTCCTGCAAACTGCAAGGGGTAAGGTATAAACAGAACTGGGAGGACGCACCGTTACGAAGGATTTTAGGACTGAGAACATTATATAGCAAAAGATTGTCCAAAACAGGTTACAAACTTTATCATTTGCTATTGCAAAGCACATACTAATAAAGAGTACTTACGTAAATTACAAAGCAATAACTGTTTTTTCTCTACTAGGGCATTTTCTGACAGAATTTGTCATTGGCAGATCATTTTTACCACAAATCAAATTAGGAGATATATTTATACTCGATTTGGAGGAAGAAAGTGCAGAAAGGTATGTAAGATGTATGAAACAACTATATATATCCTCCTTTTAACAAGACAGTTAAGAAGTATTTCTCACTAAAGTAACACATTAAAAATGGGGCCAACAAACGAAACTTTAACTGTATACCATGTTAATTGTATGGCGTGTTAACCTTACGGGCTAATACGAGAAACATTTGATATCCCAATAGTGTTAATTATTAATGTTCGAGTTAATTTTGTAAATAGAGTATAGGCCTACATGAAACGATGCGATAGGATTCTAGTTCCGTTTACCTTTCAACAGCAATGATACGTGAGATTATTTAACACATGCATGCATAGTCTTGTGAAATCTTCGTGACCCCGCTTGACTTCTACGTTCCGGTCAGTCTACTTCCAATAGAAAGTACTATACACTCCACATAGGGTGCTGAAACATCAACCGGACATGAGAATTGCTATTCTTTGATGGAAAGGTAGGTGTTGCCAATTCTATACTTATATATTAAAAAACTCCATAAATGGCCACATCATAACTTTTACAAGTTAGATTATAACTATGCTAGTATTTAATTTGCATACCTTTGCAAAATTTAGTGAATCCGACATGCATTATCACTACAATGTACACTGCAATAAGATGGAGTGTTCTTATCACAAACACGTAATACATAAACACTGATCTCCTCTTTCAGCCACTGATCTTCGCTCAAGACATTCCTTGTACGAAGAATACATCTTCTGAAGATAACAAAACGTGCATTCCATATGTACCAGTCTCACACAATCACTTCTAGGATATACTGGCCAACCAGACGTCTTTTACGGATCAAATTTCAAGTTTGACTTTATGACCTCGTTCATTCTTCTTCAATATTTTAGAGTGATTTAATTAATCATATGGTGCACATTTTGAGTGTTTGCATATTAGGTCAGCATAGTTCTCATACCATCGCAATTGAACCGTTAGAGACCAAATTAATTGACGCGTTGTCCTGATCTCTACAAATAATTAAGTCCTTAATCCCAGGTTCAATTAAAGGGCGATTTTTGTGTCTCATTTAAAGACCTGAATGGCTCTACGCGTGATTGTCACGGTTGTTGCTTTGATTTTGACAAAGAGTTCCGTCTCTCTGGTTTTCACAAATCTTGAGATGTTGTTGAAGTGTATTTGCAATCATGAAGGATTAAAACGATGAATGCAAACAATCTTCAAGGGCTGTAATTATGTAAGTCAATTCATCAGTGTGCTTGTGCGAAACTTAAAAAGAAAGCCCAGAGTCAGCTTTATTTATAGCAAACACGGAAATTAGTCTAATCA
>VJOZ01103308.1:0-10110 GCA_009801055.1 Stichopus horrens | reverse complement strand
TGTCAGTGCTTCAGTTTCTCATCTTGATACATGTAAAAATCATAAATTTATTGAATCATGTTGTTTGTAACATGTGCATCAAGTGCTGCCAAAATACCATCTTTATCTTGATGTTGCATGAGCTCTGCATGAACTAGTCATGAATCAACAACAAAATATACAGCTTTGGAAGCTAAACAAATTACTCAGCTGGTGTACAATTTTATACATAGCTCTTCAAGCACTACTGTAGCTTTGGTTTAAAACATATTTAATATCAATTTAAGTAAAATAGAGTGGCATTACAGTATGTAGACTATTTAATTTGGTTTAAGTGCAAGCAAGCTGTTGTCCCCATTGGAAAAGCAAACACAAGTGCTTCAGGTGCCACAGAACAAAAAGTTGTTAGAGGGGGCCCCACCATTTGTTGGCAAAGAGTGTACAAGAAAATTTTGGGATGTGACCAGAAATGGCATAAATTTTCTGAGTGTTCTAAGCAGTATTTGCCAGCCCTGAAATAGGACTTAGCACTGTCTTTCATTTAGTTTTGGAGCAAATGTTGGGGTAAGGGTGATAAACAAATCTTTAACTCCTCACTTCTTTCAATGCAGGGACTGAATCTCAACCCCCTCAAATGTGGTACCCCAACCATTAACACACTTAGGAGATAATTACATTTAAACTACATCAATGATTATGATTTTAGGACCTTTTGAAATGCATTGTGACATTGTTTCAATGTGCAAGATTTGCATGCATCTTCATTTGCAATTTCTACTCCATTTGTTGCTGTACGTATTGACAAAGAATACTGCGAGCAGTTTTTCTCAGTTGATTGCGTGTCGAAAACTGCAAACTGCAATTTTTATGCAGACACCTTTAGAGGTATAAAGCACATTCTTGAATGACCTTTTGTCAATGTCAGTACTTCCCAAACCGAAGCTGTCCTCATGGCCATCAGTAATTGGCAAGCTACAGACAAGTGATATTTGCTTGTCATTGCTGTGGCAGAGTTGTTGTCTTGAATTGCAAGATTCATTCTCTCTACTACTGTCCTTGGCTGATTATTTTTAATTGCAGACTGTGTACTCCTAGTGACCATTCTAAATTTGATTATTCGCTGCAGATAATTCACTCTCAGCTGCATGAACTAAGAATGTTAATGACATGAATGGATAATAAAGTCAACAATACATGTATCGCTAAATGTTTCGTCTTACAACATGTTGTCATGCATAATTTACATAATTCTCAATAATTACCCAACATATGTGGCAAGGCTGTTTATTGAGTTGTAAAAGACTGTTTCAACCCACAGATAACCAGTGTGTGTGATGTGCTGTACAGGTAGATGAACAGAAAAATGTGAAGCATCATGTACTGTAGAGAAAGTGAAAGTCAACATACCTGTAGGTATGCCCATTATGCAATGTGAAAGTAGGAAGTGAAGTGTGTCTGACATAAAGTTACTGTAATTCCATCTGTATGCTGGGACAGAGAGTGGACAGATAAAGATGGAAGACAGGTTAAAACAAAATTTAACAAATGAATAATTTTAACCAATTTACAGCACTAACAATTATAATTAATTTAGCATTCATGATTCAGATGCTGTAATTGTTGACCTAAAAGGATAAAGTTTGATAACAGGTGCATGTAGAACTTAATCCTGATTGCTGAATATTTACTGTAAATTGATACTTCTTTTATATAATAAAGACAGAAATGAGAGTGCCGTAAGTAACAGAAGTAGTGTGCAGTAGGTGACTTGTGAAAAAATATTTTTCCTCAATTGGTCTGAGGATAGATGTATTGGAATGCCAGCCAGAAAAAGCCAAAACACTTAATTTTGTAACTTACAATGGTTTGATTCAAAGCCACAGTTAGAGAGTTGCATTGAATGTCCATTGTTGTTCAATTTTCAGTAAGTGTATGTATTGAAGTGTCTATCTTTTGTCATGTTGGTATTAGTAGTAAAGTTATTGGTATGAACAAGATTTCAGCTAATCAGCAATCATGGTTACATCATTTTTAAGTTAAGGTTTATTTTTAATCAACATACTGTAGGTTATTTGCATGTTTTTACTCAGGAATGAATTTAACAGTTCAGTGTTCTTTTCTGTGTTCCCTCTTGTATAGCATTCATCTCTCTGTAAAGTTCACTGCAATATGCACATACTGTAACTCTGTTAACACGTCAGGTAAAGTCTCTCTGTATGTTCAATGCACGTTTGTAATACTCAATACTGTGTCTACGAGCTCATTTCAGAAAACACTGTGTATGTATACACCCATTTGGAGTCCAAAGTTCCGGCCGAACCTTTCCACTAATTACAGTAAACAATTAGTTGTCCTGGTGGACTGCATACAGTATTACATCACTATGATCACTAATAAGCTTTGTGTCCTCTTTTGTACAAGGCACAGGCCAAGTAAATATTTTCTTTCAGTGAATTTTTAAAATTGGCATTTTGAAAACTTTCTGCATATGTACACTGCATGGACAAAAGTTCCAAGATCTTGACTGTGTGTATCTTCAAAGTCAGAGAACACTTTCACAATGCAACAAAACAGTAATTAATATTTGATCAAAGCTCCAACAAAGCATCAATACATTGCCAAATGTAGAATTCAAGTTGATACACCTTTCAACAACGAAGATACATCAGTTCCTGAAAGCCTACAAGTCTTGCTTTAAGAATTTGTAATTTGTTGTTAATTTATGCATGGTCAGACTTTAATCTTTCTTATAAGTACTCTATCAGTGTCTTACTGGAGGTCTGTCTCTCACTTTCAGTGACACAATATATTTCAACTTTTAGCATGTGCTTAACAATGCCAACATGTCTCTAATGAGTCAGCTTGTGAACGAATCTTTGATTTGCATGTTAATTAACACTCCAATTATTTTAGTGCTGATAGATCCACCTGCAGTAGGATGCATGCCTTCAAAGATTATTATTGATCCATATTGTGTGAGTTGTTGACACTTCAAAGTATCTATTTTGGTATGTTTCAAATCAGTATAGACATCTGACCCACTGTACTGTCTGAGCTGCCAGTCAGTCAAAATTAAATATACTGCACAAATACATTCCACCGAAAATTCGTAAGTGTATAGCTAGGTACTGTTCTGAGAGGATATATGGTGGTGTTTTGTACCATTGGCTGTCTTTAATAATTTCATTTTAAATCATCACAGTTTCTTTCATCTTTTAGCCCTGAAAAGTCTTGTTACAGGCGAAGAAATAAGTGCAAGCAAGAACGCCGAGAAAAGTCTGTGACTAGGCTTTGCTGGACCAGGATCATACATTTCTTGGCAAGCATTGAGATTTATTCATTAGATGCATTCATGCACATCAAATGGTACAAATCCAACCACCAAGATCTTTGCACCATGCAACCACAATCTGTCCATATCTGATCATAAATGCTTATAGTCGATGCTTGTGGACATTGGATCAAGTTGTATTCATTGTATCAGGGCAATAATCAATATTACCCATAATCAGTCAATCACAATGCTGTATTTGTTGTATCAAGGTAGTAATCAATATTGTCCGTAATTAGTAATTCACAATGTATTAGGCATACCCTGCTTTCTTCTTTATATGGTTACAAAAAAGTTGTTCCATATGGTCACATTAACCTTCTGTTTATTTACTTCATGCAGCTCTGTGCAATGTATCATGCACTTACAGCATCTTTAAGTATAGCAACTAAATTGTCGTAATTTTCTGTTGTAGCTAGACTTGTAAAATCCGTATAGATTAAATACAGGTTAGAATAGTTTAACAGTAATTACTGATCAATCCATCTTAAGATGCGCACTTCAAAACAGTCACTCCCAAGAGAAACTAGTATTGTACTTCAGTACATCAATGTGTCTTTCCTATGTATGCGATCAGCTCTCTGATCAGTCGTTCAATACAGTATTGGGCTGTGTATTTACCAGATGTTCAATTTTGCACCCACCTTTAATACTGAAAAGAGTGCGGCACATGGCATTCAGGCCTGTCTTTGCGTACTTGCAGAGAACAGCTGAAGATGAACTTTGAGACTGAGGTTTGTCTCTAGGAGACATGTGCGTCAGTACTCCAGTAGACTGTGACCAGATTTGGTAAACACGATTTAATGCATTTGTCATAAACCACCGCTATCCCAAGCAACCACTGTAAGTACTTAAGCAAGGTATACATGTGGGAGCAAACCCATTTTGCATTTTCTTTCAACATTCTTCCCATGTACACAATCAATTTTGTAGTCAATCACCATTTACAGTACATGCCTCACATTGAACATGGCTCTGAGTGGTGCAATGGTTGCACTTAAAATAATTGCCATTTTGTCTTGTGGCTGTCACAGTTAGCAACTCTCCCAGCATGTGTCACGTTTGCACACATTCTCACATGGAGGGGATACAGCTTTACTGGACGTCATTTAAACAGAATTCAAAACAGATGTTATTATCCAAATTCTCAAAATTGCTTTAACTTCTTGTCTTTTCCCTGTGCTGAAACTGATGATCACTTTGCATGTGGGTGATCAAACTAAAACAAAACCAGATGAGAATTGCCCCATACGTTCATTGCATGAGCATTTCATGTCACTTTGTATTTGAAAGAAAGTAATATTTCCCAAGAAAGTGGCGATGGAACCTGGAGTCTACTACATGATAACTACTGTAAGACTACCCACAGCATTACAGTATGTTGCTTTGTAATAGTATTCTTGCATAAAAAAAATATATAAATTTCTGAGAGTCTTTTATCTCTCAAACGCACTTCAGATGATTGAAGCAATGTTTAGGTACATCCAAAAGTCATTCAGAAATTGTTTGTGTGCAACCCTTCTATCTCGCGTGTATATCAGAGAATTTACAGATGGATGGGCAGGATGGAAATGGAATGATAATTCACTTTATTGGAAGCAAATTTAATTTAAAATTTGTTATTGAACAAGTTCTGTGAAGGAAAACAATTGCAGCAAATTGTCTTTAACCGTGGTATGTACAGTAATGTGTATACAGATGACTTGTTAAGTGTTCAACAACAGTAATTTGTTGATTACTACAGTTCTGAATATGGTAGTCAGTGGGCGAAAATGTGTCCTAATTCAACAGTATTTCAGTCATGCAGCATTCTCTGTGCAGACATGATCACATGCACTCACCTTAGTTGAAGAGCAGCTAGAATATGAGTGTGTGCAGCAGAGGACGGAATAAATGAAGAAATAAGCTGCAATTTGCTCATATTCACCAACCTGAACAGCAAATTAAAGGGGTGGCATCATTAAAGCAATGTTTCTCATAAATATCTCAACCAGCGAAGTCTTGGCATTTCTTTGTGAATACTACACATCATCATCGCAATCCTACTACAGTACTGTATTTTCATCGGCATTTCAGCATCCCTTTGTTTGCACAGTTTGGGATGCAGCCCTCCTGAAATGCGAAATTTTACATGTCCCTTTGTTACATTTCAAAGATCCTGATGGGGCTGCATTGTTCACTTGCTTGAAAATTGTCGGCTCAATCAAGGAGAGAACAAAATGACAAAAAAAAAGAAGAAAGAAAGGGAGTGAAAAAGTAAACAGCAAAGGTCAAGTCTATTGCTGAGATGGAAAGTAATAATCAGAGCTGCAGTTCCCTCCATCTGGATCAATTTGTCACATCCTCTGAAAGAAAATGAGCTCTTATTGGTTTTAATCCAAGTCTAGAGAACAGCGATATTGAAAACTGCGTCTCTTTCAGAGCGGTAGAACTGATGTGAAGTAGCCAGTTTGTGGATTTATCTTTGTGAATATAACAGAACTGCTTGGTCAGCTTGTGCAATGTGCAGGTGAAGCTAGAAACAGCAGGAAAGATTGTATATACCTAAGGGAAGATATCCAAGGAGAGGCAAACATGGTATTGAAGGAGGACGAGACGGTTATTTTTGAGTCTGCTGCTTCCTTTTTGTCGCACATTCAGAGCATTGCACAAAAAATATACTTAGCAGATACAGTTGCAGCAGCAACAGAATACGTTTGTATCAGAGAGATTCAGAGGAACCAGTGATTCAACCATGTACGATCAGCATGTACGTTCAACATTTGTAACTACAGCACAAGTATGATAAAGTCACAAAAAAAAAACTTGAAATAATTGGCCGATATGTGCAATATCCATCTGTTTTTGCCACTGCTTGATACCCGTTGCTATGCTACAGCAAATTTCGCAAATCCAGTGAATTAGTTTCCAGTTGTAATGGCAGCTATTTCCTGTGTATGATTATTTCGTGGAAATTAATGAACTACTATCATATATGTCATGTTTAAAGCGTATAGTCTCCCTCTCTCAGCATTGATAGAAATATGTATTTGTGTCAATGTGCTGGTAAGGTGATTACTTACCACTAATGCTATTGCATTGTGAAATCTTTCGACCAGGTACTGCAATTACTAGCTGAATGTCAAGAACTCTGGTCTGTAGCCTGTGAAAAAAATGTGGGCAATGGCAATGTGCACAGTCCTGCAGTTGTTTGAATTACACAGTAATCTATACTTTGTTTTTAAGATGGAAATGCCCGATAATTGCAGCAAAAAGTTGTTGACCTATGCCCTGGGCAACATTTGTAGTGATTGATGATAGTGCTGTAATGGTAGTAGAGTAATTGTTACATATGGCTTCCCTAATCCTCACTGAGAATAACCCTTTAGCAGTGCAGCAAGTATTTAAAGGAAAGATCCAGAATTTGCAGCAGTACTGTATAGTCATCTATCCTAATTCATGTATGGCTCTTTTGAATCATGTGACACTGTTTTTGTCATTGGATTGCTATATTTGTAAGTTGCTTACCTTTAATTAGTATTTCATTGATTCCTTAAAGTCAGAACCAGTCAATTTTGTCTCATACCCTTCAGGTACAGTGCCTGGGTATCTGACCAACATGTAAGCTGTATTGGTTACTTTGGAATTTCCACAGTTATGTACATCAAATTTGCATGGAGCACTAGTGTACCACATACACCTACTCATTAATAGGGCTACCAATTTTCCCCGGAAAAATAGAAATTTGTTTGAACTATTTGCTGTGTATAATAGGAGGCAAAGTTTGGCAACCTGACACGGTGTGCTCACACAGAGGTTGTGTTCTCTTTCACTTTATGATGGAAGCGGGTCGTAATTTTGTATCTGGGTAGTATAATACCATGTGGATGCCCGAGCACCTGGGTTACCCGTAGTTACCATGCATATGCAATAGTTTGGAACAATCATGAAAGATACTTGTAAGGTATAAAAGAGGAGTTTTGTAATGCTCCTTTAGCTGATTCTTCAGCAAAGAGTCGGCATGACTGACATTTATTCCCTTTAATGGGCTATTATTTTTGTCTTAGATGATTTTGTGGGGAACTTAGATGAGTGGGTTGGAGCATAGCTATAGCGTGGCTACTGCTGGATGAGGTTAAAGTGACGTGAAAAGTTGGTGGTATTTGTGAGATCAAAACACTGTAAAACCAAGTTGGTTTGGAGAAGTAGAATCTGAATCACCTTTGCCACTGAATCATCATTATAGAATTTTACCTGCTCAATGTCGATCAGCGCATTTTTAGGCATTTGTATAGTCCAATTCTCTGTGTTTGAAAAACTACTTCTTGTATAGGTCAAGTTTGTTATCACTGTGCCTTTACTCTCACCATTTGCGCTGGAACATAAAAGATTGGCAACAGAATGCTGAATGATTGGTCTCCTGCTAGTGTCCAGAAGAAGATGTTAAGAGTAAACATCTATCTCTCATATACTTTGCTGTAAATTAATCACTATACTGTAAAAGTAAAGCAACCTTAATTTTGCCGTTGGATTTGCCATGTTGGAAATAGCAATATATACAGTACTTCCATTTCCAAACACAGTCACTTTTAAACGTCTGTAGTGACTTGTTGCTTTAATAACGAACCTTGACATTAATTTTGAGGAAGGATGGTATTTAGTATCAATGAACAAGATACACACTGATCATCAATAAGGTAATGACAGCAATAAAACCACACATACAGATAAAAAATTCATCAAATTGTGCTGATTATGCTTGTATTGCACTTGTTAATAACTGTTATCATAATTACACCTGTTTCCTGCTAATTAAAGTAGAATATTTTGTCAGAGATAGACTTAGTTAGTTGATGTGTCATCTGCCAAGAAAAAAAAAAGGGAAATATGAAAAGCTTTATGAATTGGTCATGGTTTTGCAGATGTTCGTCAGTTTGTCCTCCTTCGTTAAATATACTGATCACCGGAATTTGCTCCTTGTCAAGAAGATTTTTGGTCTTCCTCAGTTACCCCTCTGGACCAAAACCACCAGTCCACCACCCATGCTCTTGTACTGTTATCGTTTTTATTGTCCTCAGGTAACATTTTTATGCAATCCTCCCTCATTTCTGTTTGTTCAGAGTGTTCAAAATTGGAGACTGTAAGTTTTCGTTGACGTAAATGTAGCCATACCTGAAGAGATTCCTGAATTTCCAAACCTAGCTTACAGCTCATACTACTATTTTAATCGTTGCTGTTTATATGACTTAGCAAAATATCCCCAGGGTCCATGAGCATCCCTGGCAGATTACAATGAGCATTGTTTCTTCCATTGTTCCTTTAAGAGTGCCTGTCCATCTGTCATACCATCCAACCTTCAAATCTCGCCTGAACTTGTATCAGGTGTTTCCATCTCGACATCAATTAAGTTTCCTCTGTTGCTGTTTGTCGTGCAAATGTTTACCAATTGGCTAGTAGCCTCTGCTGCATCTTGGTTGCCATGGTGACCTTTTCTTCATCTATGTTCTTGCACCTCTTTCTTTTCATTTTATTACTTGCCTGTGAAAAAAAAGGAGAAACAGATGTGCTCAAAGCTTTGATGAAATACATTAAGATGGCTGGTAGTCTACAGTAGCAGTATGGAACTACATCCACTGCTTGGTTTCAGTGGACACTAAACCGACAAAATTTATGGATCCGACTCTGTAACATTTGTGCCCATGATGTATGTTGACATGTTCTGTGAATTGTATACATAGGTACTCTGACATGTACTGTACTTGTAATTTGGTGTGTTTTGAACATATTCTGGGTAGAGGATGAGAACCTGCAAACTGAAGTCAGAACCTGAAATCACATAATAATGCAGCTTCTGCTTTAATAGTACATTTAAAGTGTGCATCAAAAATGTTGTAAATGTGACTATTGTATACAAATTGGATGGATTGTGGAATGTATCTTGAAAAAGAACATACTTTAGAATACCAGATTTTCATCCATCTAGCCCCGGCTCTCTTATCTAAATTCAATGAAATGCTATATGGAGAAATGTTATACTGGCTTTGATCGCTGTCCAAGAGGAGTCACTTGCCGGGGAGTAGTGAGTTCTTCCCTCCCCAATTGTCCTTGAATATTTTTCTTTTGTTTCCCAAGTGGGCTCCGATGATTTGTTCACATTTCCAATGTAAAAACTGGCCAACAAAAAGCCAGAGTTTTTGGTAAATTATCGGAGTTAGAGGAAACTTTTGAAATTAGCTTAAAATTTGTGCAAAGCTAATGTGTTTCACTTTTCTTCCATTTTTTTAATGCCATTCCCAAGTCTCTACATGTGCCACATGTGGTGTGCATGACAACATTTTAGGGGATCTGCTCTAACCTGTATTGCTTGCTGATCATGATTTGCTCACATTGACAGGATTCATTAAGCATTGTTTTTTCATTGAGACACAGTTGATGTTATTTCTTTTATGAGTTGAGCAAATCTCAGCTAGATATTATCTAGTTACAATGTAACACAGAGAGTATTTGGACTACACAGTGCATGGAAAAACTTCAATGGCATTGGCAGTGATCAACCTGACATCACAAATTATCAGAATCAGCTAGTGTATGGCCTCAACATCCAAACATGTGACCCAGTCACAAGTGAATGTGCTGACTTTAGTTGTAGTTTACTTCTGTGTTTTGTCACAATTAAACAGTACAGTATGTCCAATTTTATGCAATTTGCATTTTCTACTTGACACTTCAAAGACTATCTACTATATGGTTGTTTTTGTTGCAGATATCGCTGAATAAAACAATTTCAACCCCCTCCCCACCAAAAAAAAAAGAAAGAAAAG
>VJOZ01103294.1:0-10781 GCA_009801055.1 Stichopus horrens | reverse complement strand
CTTTGGCCATTTACTCGTAAAATTACAGAGAGCCTGCAGTAAGATAAAACTGGACTTCCAGCTGTCGGTGCAGATGCTCCCGATATACCGGTGGAGCCAACTGGCCCTCGACACGGACCTTGATCACCCCCTGATGCCGATATTGTGGCAGGAATTTTTCATCAGTTACTTACAGAGATACTTTTCTAATTCAGAGTAAGCTTTCAGATGCTTTATTTGTTTTTAATGTTATCTTTTTTGGGGTATAAAAGCAATATGGCTCAACTGTCCTAAAAGTAGAGTGTTCTCTCTGGCAGTGGGAGCATGGATGGGGGGATGGCTTGCAACCATGTTGTCACTGTTCACCTGTTACCTTGGTGTTAAGACAGACAATGTCAGGACCTGGTTTTCATATTGGTACCCAGATTCAAAGTTTCACTAACGTGCATTGTACATGTGACAACAATTTTTTTTTTTATAATCCATGCATCTTTCAGCAAACAAAATTTAAAATGTCTAAGTGAGAATGCTCCATTTTCATACCTGTAATGTTCATGGTTTACACTAAAGTGCAAAGTAAAGTGTCATGTTATGACTTTACAACAAATTCATAGCCTAAGGGGAGTTATAGTTTCAAGCACACAACCAATTGTAGACTGCAGGTTCCCCCATCAGACTGTAATACCTAGTGCAAACACGTCTAAGCATGACTTAGGTTTTTGAACTAAATTTTGACTACGGATTTCATGAGTGTGAATGTCTCCGTATCAGTTAACTTCATAGGTATGATTGTGCATTTTTAGATATTTCCAGCTTTTACCAGATCATTATAATAATGTTAAGATAGTCATGATCAGGTTAAGCTGTTTTCTGCCAGGTCACCATAGCTCCCTGTAGTCAAACTGGATTCAGTCTGAGCTAGTTGTTTTGTTGTTTTAGAATGTTTTTGAAAAATCTCATCGGAGCCATGTTGTATCCTCGCAGCATCACCAGAAGGACTAGCCTGGGACCCCGTTTCTTTCAGTCGATGACAAACAATGCGATCCTGAAGAAGATGAAACGCCACTTGAGCAAAATGGCTGACTTCCACCACAGTGCCGGGTTCACCACGGTCACACCGAAAGATGACGAAGATGCCCTCTCTGTTTCACCGATACCGTCCGCTCCCTCTGAGGAAGAAGTTATGGATGAGTTACATGGACCATCAACAATTCAGGGGGCCCAGGCAGCCAGGGATGATAAAACCTCTAGTGAAGCCAAAGCTCTCAGTGCTGTCTTGGAACAAGACAGTCACATCAAACTTGTGAGGTGTCTAGAATTTCTGATTTGTAAATCTCTTTTAAAAGTGTATTACTGTGAAAAGTCCAAGTTAACAATATAGTGTTACCTTATGGCTGTGGGGATAATTTTAAGTGTTGAGAATGTGGTTCCAGGTTGAGTATGTGTGGTTTACTTGATCTTAATTCATCTCTGTCAGTCTAAAGAATTCTACCCTCATGCAATGTGGAACTCTGGGAAATGGTGTAAGTCTACCAATTCACGCAAACTCATTGTGTTCTCAGTAGTAATGAACTTAGTTGTATGTTTATTTCCAAGAGTAATCTTTTGTTACCACATATCTCTCCATCAGTGTTATGATATTCTGGTATTGTACTGTTTTGGTGATCATTTGTCAGTTGCTGATCGGTTTCCCCTCCTTTTCTCGTCTGTAGGCTCTATCAGACGTTTTCGTTTTGGCTGGAGGAGCCTCTCCTTCACGATCCAGGATTGTACCTCCCATCACTACCAGAGCAATACGAGGCAGAGAAGCTTCAAGTCCTATTCAATGGTGAAGAGGTAAATGTGACTTGTCTGGCATCCTTGTTAAATTACTGTTGACAATGATTATACTACACCAGTGTGATAAGATAAGGAAAGAGAGTTATTCCTCAAAGTCATGACTTGTTTCATCACCTGACTCAAACTGGTGACTGATTTACATCACATAGCATTAAAAAGAGAGAGTCATCACTTAGAGTCATGGCTGTTATCATCGCCTGACTCAAACTGTTACCCCCCAAAATATGGCACCAAATATGGTAATCATAAGAGAGAGTCATTACTTCAAGAGTCATGGCTTGGGTCCTCACCTGACCCATCACCTGACTCCTAGCTGGTAACTTATAACATCACACCAGTGCGGCAGCCAAAACGCACCTCTTCCTCAGAGTCATGGCTGATGTCATCACCTGATACCAGTGTGAGTTGTGGCATTAATATCATAACCATAAGAGATAGAGTCATCAGTAAGAGCCCTGGCATGTATCATTATCTGAATCACTTCAATCGTCATCTGACTGATCACCTGACTCAAAATGTTGGCAATCAGAGGAGGACACAAGTATGGTAACCATTAGCGACAGAGAGTTATGGCTGATCATAGCTTGGAATATTATTACTATGGTCACATATGATGCTATTTCACTGACGGTAGTACTTCCCATCCTGTTAGAGCCCCCAAAGTCAGTTTAACCATGGCAGTCAGTTGTGGCTCATATTAGCCATATTAATCATATTATTACCGAAACAGTAAACTTTTTTCCCTTCCATTAGGAACCCTGGCATGAGTTTGTCAACTATGACAGAGTTAGTGTAGAGATATCAGCCCAGGTCATCACCTGGCTAAGCCATGTCAAACCAAGTTACCAAGACCAAAGCCAGAGAAGTAACACCCTGGTGGAACAGAATGGTAAGCAAACCCACCTTATATTTGAAAAATGACTCATTGAGACCCTGGCTGCTTCTCACAAGTTTGCAGCTGTTTTTACCGGCACGTGAAACGGTGTTGTGCAACAATTTGATGCATTAAATACACACAGCGTTCCAGCCAGCTGGTAGCAACGTACAGGTCCCTTGAAGAGTCCACTGGGAGATTGATAAGTTAATCAACTGCTGAGATATGTTCCAAATACTTGACTAGATTTTTTGCATGAGCACACTTAGGTAAACTAATAAGCCACCATATAATTGCAGATGATATGTAAGTGGAATTGTAGGTAATGTATTTGGTCTCTAGCATTGTACCATGCTTTAGGTAAGGTACCATAGGAATAGAAAAGAATGTTGACTTGGTGTTTTGTAGTGTGTTTTTCAAGCTTGAGGATGTGTTGTATGATAAAGAAACCCTGATAAGATGAGTGTACATGCCAACAGTATTCAGTAAACGGAGTGATTGAACTTAAATTTATTATTGGTCTGTACTATCAATTCTTAAAACTTCATCTGAAATCACCATTTCTTTCCATGTTGTAAATTTGACACGCAGGTTTGACACGTAAGATGTAAAGTGTTGAACAAATTAACTGTACCATCAACACAGTCTGCCTCTTTGTGTACCAACAGTAAGATGTGTAGCTACAGTATAGGTTGTGTGTGACCATTCTCCTGACTTCTTCAGTTTCTGTGGATAGGAACATACTTTTCACACATACGATTAATATAACTCAGAAGAATTCAGTTCACCTGTCATGTCGTACTTGTCACATTAGGCAGAAGAAGGGGAGGGGAAGGGGGGTTAAGGTCACTGCTAGCATTATGAACTGAGAGAGACATCAGTCCCCCATTTTTGACCAAAGTCGGATGGGAGGGAAACTGGACTGTAATGGTAGTTATGTCACTTGGGAGGAGATCAAGTTGCAAAAAGTGACGTTTAGATATGTATGCTCGTCTGCCTATTGCTTTCAAGATAAGGATGTGGTTAAAGCTGCCTTGGAAAGTAAGTTTTTAACTACTCCTTGGCAAGAATGAACAGGTATGATTGATCTTAAATTTGAAGCTTTAGCTGTCATCAAGCCCTCCCATTTGTGAAAGTTGATGAAAGTTTATTTTTCTTTTGAATTTGTAGTGTTTGTCACCACTCTCATGTAACCTTTCCATGAAACTCCTGCACTCTGATCTACGTTCTTTTTACTCAAAGCTCCACTTTTGTAATTGAAAAAAGAAAACTTTTTTTTACAACACCATTATCCACCACTATCCTTTGGGTAATGAAGTTACATTTTCTTTTGCAAAGCTATTGTTCCCAACATGGAACTTCAGAGTGATAGACCCAGGTCTCCCCCTTTGGTACCAATGGTGAAGCCACCCGTACCAGACACACCATTCCATCTACTAACTGACCACGATGGCCTTTGGAATTATTTGAAACCGCAACTCAAAACAATGAAGGAGTTTGCAAGGTAACATTGCAATTAATTTTTCGATTTTACATGATACAAATCAAATCATATGAACATGGACAATCGTATTACACGTATATATATGCAATGGCCTACATTTCACGATAGACCGTCCACGTATTTTCCTTTCGTTTCAAATGCTAGCTCTGTGTCCTCGAGATCCAGCATGCATGTAGCATTGGACTTAAACTACGTAGAGCTCTTGCCAAGCATGTACTATCAAGATGAAGAACAGGTGATTATTCATTTCATGTCAATTTCTCCATGTTTGGCTTTCATTGAGAGGGTTTTGTTAAATTTTAATTGTAATTGCTGGCAGCTGTGTTCTTGTTGTTGACATTGTTTTTTACACTTGTGGCTATTCCTCCATTGTTGTCACACAGGAGTGAAACTGGATATTCATGCATACCTATTTTCTACCTACTCTCTATGTTTTATAACATTACTCATCTCGTGGTTGCATTTCAGAAAACCGTCCGTCTCTCGTGCAAATCTACCTGCAAGGGTCCTTCCACGGTCTCTGTCAGGGTAAGTTGTGACTCAATGACTTTATGGTCCATAAAGTCCTTTTTTTCGATTTGCTCATTTTCTTCTGCAATTCTTACCACGTCATACCCTTCAAGGTACATTCTAAAAGGAAGATTGAAGTTAGGTCCATTTTTATGGTGCCAAGTTGACATCATCTATGTTTCTATGTGGACACAAGGGATTGGTCTGGTAATAGAGTTATCAAAGATATCACAAAATACTATAAGTATTTCAAACTTTGCAGGTGCAATAACCAGTGTCTTCCTGTGGTAATACACCTGTTGTTGAAGTTGTCTGAAGTCGTCCTTCGAAAAAGGGTCATGAATGCCTGGAATCAGGTTCCCCCCCAAAGACATTGACTGCAAATCTCTGTAAGTCCTTCCTCAGTGAAGGCCGATTGAGTCAAATGTGAGACTGTTAGAGTCTCTGCTCCTTACCTATCTGCTATCTGCTCAGACAGGAGGTACAAAAGTAAATTCTAATGAATTGCTTATATTGTAAGTCCTCTTGGGAAAGATGTCATCAATTTAATGGAAAACGTCATCTTTTTTTCACGTTTCAGTACATGGTTAGGAAAATAAGCGACATCACTAGCAGGCAACTAAAGGAAAATAGGGCGGAATACGAGCAGGTCACCATAGCGTCACTGGCTCCACCCCCTCCGTCAATATGCATGGCCGCTGTTCACATGGAGAACATCATCACGTGAGTTTGGTCTCATCAGTCTGAGTCATGAAATGTCTTTTCTTTCTGCTCTCATTGGAATGTTTTCTACCTTGTGCCTCCTGTCAATGTGTGCAATTTGAAATGGTTGAACAATTACTCCTATGGTAGACAAGTACACTGCTATTCGAGGTAAATGTTGGCACAATCCGTATGAAGTAATGATTGATGCTGTTGCTATGGTAACTTAACTTGGTCTGGAGTGATTCCGCTGAACTTAGAGTACGTGACATTGCAAGGGGTAGTTGTAGGATTGACTTGGAGGACAAAACCAAAAGACGAGAGATGCCCAAGACCTATCCTTTTAGTGTCACATGATAAGATGATTGTGAGTTTAGTAACAATGCCTTTGTGAGTGCATTCGCATTCACATTCACAAGTTGATCATGATCTGGAAACAAGCTTAAAAGTTTGAGGATTTTGCAATCCCATTTGAATGTTGGTTTCTTTGTTCTTTGTTTTATGTTTTATTCGTTCCTCATTTGTTTCATTGGACAATTTGTCTCTCTCTCAACCTTGTAAACAGACAACTCATCAAAAGTTACAGGCTGACCGCTGACCCGGACAATGCCTTCCGCCTTACAGGGGAGAGGCTGTTTTATCACATGGCCAGTCACATCGATGAAGACACCAAACACTACCCACCGACACGACAGTTCCTGACCTCTTGCATAGAAGTTCTTGGAGAGGTAGTGATCCATCTTCAGATTTGACTCAAAAAAACTACTCCACCAGTGCAGAGAAGAAAAATCACTAAATATGTGTATAAAAATGTGCCTGTGTATAAAGATAGGATGTTCACATCAACCCTAAACCCATATCCTAACTCCTTATTCTGATCCATTATTGAGATGATGAAAGTAATTGGAAAATATGCTCATGATGATAAGAGAAAGATCGTGCAAAGATCTTTTGTTCATTACCACATTGTTTGCTTGCTGGAAATGTGGAGGAAACTTCCCTTTTTTGTAATTATTAATTTGTTTCATTTTTAATTATCATGGTGTGTCTCCTCATCATCTGTCCATACAGGATTTTATCAAGCCAAGTCCACATCAAGCGCAGCCCCTTTTGCAGACGATATTGGACAAGCCGAGGCTTGCGGAGACATTGGCACCAAACTTCTGTCCCAACAAATGTCCAAGCCTGTTCGTAGAGATGTACAGGGAGGTTGTGATCACTGCCAAGATGAACATGGAAGATTTAGGGTTCGTGCTTCTCTCCAAGGTAAATAAGTCGACATTTCTCTCAAACCATCTTTTGAGAGGCACTTGCTGTAAGGTGTGTTTATTTGCGGTCAGAAATTTTAACATGCATGGCATAGTTTGATTGCAGCCTTCCCGGAGAATTTTTCTAAGTTGTCAAACCGTCAGGTTTGTGATACATTAGGAGGCATTTCATGTCCGAGTTAAGAGTTGTTCCATAAGTGACTAACATCTCAAAGAATTTTATTTTTTAAGGAGATTTATTCCCCTTTGACCCCCTCCTTGACCTTGTTGGTACCATCTAGGTTTCTCCTTTGAAATAGTATTTTAGGATCTTCACATGGTATCAGATCAAATCACCTTTTATTGAGCAGCATTTCTGATTTTGTTTTTCAACATGGTGGCACATGGTTGCTCTTTCTGAGATCATCAGGTTTAACTGAACCTTTGGGTTTATGATGACCTACTTTCTGAAACATTTCTTGGTTTTTCTGCCATTGATTTCTAGTTTGACGTACAGAAGTGGATACAGGATAGCAACCCAGACAAGAGTTCTTGCTTGGAGCTGGTGTCTCACATCGGCAACGCCCTGAGAGGTTGCGGAAAAGAAGATGAAGTGGTGAAGTCCCTCCAGCATTTTGATATATTTCGAAACCACTTTCAAATCATGCTTTTCCATCAGTTTCCGCAGCAGTTCGATGCAGTGTTACGTATTCTTCTTGAAGGTAAATTTCCACGTTTTTCTTTTTTGAATTTTGCTAAGTGTGATGATTTTCATTTCAGTGAGACAGAAATGCCGCTGGTAGTCGTTGGTTCATGAAAGTAATTGCAGTGAATTTGTTCATTTCCTTATTTTACACTGGAATAGTCTTACCTACCTAAAATCTTTTCATGTTATAAACATTATTACAAAAATTCTGATTGGCCTCCTACAAATTTGCTGTGTAGGTATCCGTTTGACTTTTCTTGTAAAGAATTGTAGCTGTTTATGTTTTGTGTGTTCTGCAGTCGTTAAGGTTGAATCAAGTTAAATATGACATTTGTTTTGAATTAAAGAAGAAGAAAGAAATGCAGATAGTGTTAAAAATTACTGCTCTAACAAAGTTTTTCTTTTTTATATAAAAATTGGTCATATTTTTGTTTTTTCTGTTCACAGGTTCAAGTGTTCAGGAGATACACAACTTTGTTTGGAAGGATTTCTTGCACACCCTGAACTGTGGCCTCCTTCAAATGAAGGTTGCAATATCTGATGACAATTTATCAAACCTTGTGAATGAGGAACACCTTTTGTCCCTGCAGCAGGTATTTAGAACATAATTATTTGAGGTAAGGGGTGGAAGCTGATGAAAGGGTAGGGGATATATTCAGGATAGGGTTATGGTGGGGTGGGGTCTGGGAATATTGAGGTTGGGGTGGAAGTTGATGGTGAGGTAGGGTAAGAGGTGAGATGAAACTCATTTGTGTTGGTTAATCTAATACAGTTAAGATATTGCAAGCAGTCACAAGTGTTTATTTTACAGTATTGATGAAATTCTCCTTCCAGTTTATGTCTCTTTCTTTAAACTTTTAAAATGGGTTTGACATGAGTCATGTCTAGGGTAGATTATATTTTTCTGTTGCAAGCAGTAAATCCAATTTAGTAAAGATGATTTCTCCCATGGATTGTTCAAACTCTGCTCCTTTGACTTGCAGCTGCGCGAGACGGTGAACATGCTCGGTGGGTACTTCACGTCGAGTAGACAGCAACACCCAGCTAGCTTTCAATTTGGCCTTTACAGTCAGTGGAGCTACTGCATTGAAGCAGTTATCAGTTTCTTAGCTTCCACGATTTTAAACTTCACCTGCCAGGAAATGAACAGGATTTTACAACTGGATGTAAGACGGGATCAAGGTGAGGATTACAAATGGTGATTACATTTTAATAATGTAGGCAAAGTTTTGGAACTGGGAGGGGGCAGACTTGCCCCAAGTGTCTCACGTTATTCTCTCTTCTACCCCTCATGAATTTTTTTGCCTATGCTCAAGACTTTGTCAGAATATACCACTAATCTTACAGTTACTCCTACAGCTACCAAATAGTCTATAGCACTTGTTCCTAGTGCTTCCTGCTCACACACACGCTGTTGCAAACTGCTCAGTGAAGTGGCTTGCCATGTGTGAGAGACTTGTGTCCTTTGCCTCTGTTGACGTTATCATGTTTTAGTCATTTATTGTTTTATTCATCTCAAATCAAAGATGAATATATTTATATAACTAGCTGTTATCATCCAATCAGCATTGAGTATTGTATTGACTCTTACTGGATATTCATAAAGACAAATAATCGTATTGTGCTATGAACGTTGAGCACAACAGTAGTAAATGTATAACACATATTACTGCAGTATGAGTACATATGTACATTGTCGCTATTTGCCCACTAACGTTAGTGGGATACCTGGTGAACTTTTCCGTTTTCGAAAGCAAGAAGAGAACAAATGAAACAGTTGTGAAATCTCTGTTCTATCTTTCTCATGTGTATGTGCCTGTATGCACATTGATTAATTTGGTTCAATCCGTTACACATTGCGACAATCAAAAATAATTTGGCTCAAATATGAACACTACTGCCCTTTTGTAGCACTGTATAAAAGGTGATAAGACTGTCAGTTAACATATTAAAAGCCTTTCATTGGCTGCAATAAATTGGTGAATATTAATGGTGAATACCAATGGCTTAAAATATGATGGGACCAATTGCAAAAGACACTAGTCTCTTGTGGGCAGCCGGCTGGTAACTTTAGCCCAGTGTAACACGATCACAATGACTGCTGGTAGAGAAGAAAGCTGGTAGTGTGTACCTGCGGAAGGTTTCAGTCCGTGAAATAAGGAGAGAACCATTAGCTGCCTTGATTGGGAGCGGACAACCTCAAGAGACTTGGGACAAGTCAAGGGTTGTGGAATTCACTCCTGGCAGAGGAGTTAGCGCTGAAATTGATTTGAAATTGAAAACAAAATTGTAACCATTGCAGTGATTTGGGTGCAAAAAGAACCGAAACATGGACGAAAAGCAGTTTAAATGATTTCATGATGGTAAATGTAATGACTGTAACTCATTACGAGGATGGCATTTGCAATTTCATTCTGAACTCAAGTGAACTCAATATTAGTATATTATATTAGCAAAGAAGGCACATATGAGCAAGTTCATACACCTAGTTTTATTTGACCTTTAAATTTTTGCATATGTTTCCTTGATACAAACTCTGCCTTTGGTTTTTAATAACATTGTGAACGTCACAAAGAGTGGACATGTCTTCAACATTTTGAGAAATTGTTTTTGTATGTCAGGAAATACCTAAGTAGAATTGTTCAAATTATTGCAAGTACAATGATAATTATGTCATATTGCAATTATAGCATTAATCAAACTTTGAAAGCATTTTCCCTGATTACCCAGTTATGACCATCAGCCCTATTCCCAGTTACCATGGTAACTTCTCATCTCTGTGACTGAATTTTCTTTACAGCAATACTTAATCTTTGGTCCTCACTGTGTACCATGTTTTCTCCATGGGTGCGACCTTTGGCTGCTTTACCAGGGTGAGTTGTGGACTTAGAGTCAATTGTCACATGATTGTTCAATGTCAATGGATGGGTACAATTATACTGCTCTGGCGTAGTCCTAGTAGTGTATCACCCAGTGTCACGTTGGTTTTTACCTGCGGATGAATGGACTAAATGAGAAACGTCGTCTGATGGGATTATTGAAACAAAAATATAAAAAAAAGGAAAAAAACGGGGCACTTTTGGTCCGTTTGTGTCACATTTTCAAAGAAGGGAGATGTCTCTTTATCGTAATACTTCAATTGTTTGCAGACAGTTGATGCAACGTCAGTAAAGTATAATGAATATGTTCTTGTTTCTGTTGATACAACAGAGTTGTTGTGAAAATTCTAACACGTGATATAGATTTTAATGAGTGATTCAGTGAAGGGCAGTGGAAAATCTCATCTCAGAGAAAACCGCAGAAAGACTTATTAGTAGTTTCTTTTTGATTCCTTGCCGTAGGCAGGGGAATCTATGCAGTCCTGATGTCGTGTGTGTGTATGTGTGTGTGTGTGTGTGTGTGTGTGTGATGCTGCTCGTA
>VJOZ01103261.1:0-10229 GCA_009801055.1 Stichopus horrens | reverse complement strand
GGCACTAGGATGTGGCAACAGAAGATACTGGTATTGATCACACACTGTACTGTAGCTAAGTTCAGGTCAATCTTATCCATAATACTTTACTGTACATGTAATGAATGGGACCAGACATTGTAGTTACTGGATGCCTAGCGGGGACTATGGCGCTCTCAGTTGCCGTAGCAACAGTTGCCGTGTTTACAATATGTGGCATTGTTGTTCTCCTTGTGTTCTGGAGAGGCATCAAAAACATACATCACAAAAAAAAAAACAAGAAGAAGAAGAAGATAAATTTAAGGATGGAATCTACAGGATCCAATTTATAACACAATGGCCAACGAAATCGAAGGGGGGAGGGGCTTAAAATGCTGACACCAACATTCTAAAAGAACAAACATTGCAGTAATTGAAAAGTTATGTAATGGTACTTCAGAGCTACATTATCTTTCAAATGGACATTGCTCAAATTTGCAAGAACAGCTCTATTACTACAGTAGTCTGTCAAACAGCTGGCTCAAGTTTTATTGGCACTATTAAACTGGCTTGTTCTTAAAGACTTTCTCAATGTAGGGTCTTTATTTTAAAGGAAGACACTCCCAAATGCGATGAAACTCATTCCAAATAGTTTTTTGTGGAACAGAAAACTTAACAAGAAAATTAAAAGTTTGGTATCCATCAGAGTTTGAAGGAACGTTAACATTTCATTTTCTCATTTCAAATCTTATAAAACTTGACTGTTCTAAGGACTTGAAGCTGACTGAATTCTAAAATGCAATCCTAGAAAAAAAAGTTCATAATTGGAGGGTACTGTATAAATGAAACGAAATACTACTTGCCGGTAATCCCACAGTCAGTTCCAGTAAATCCTTGAGCACATACACAGGAGTACGCAATTGTACCTGTAGTTGCTACATCACAAGTACCTTCATTCATACAAGGATTTGAACCACAAGGATTAGGGGGTGGAACAAAATCTGGAAATAAAGTAAACTTTGTTACAAACTATGTCAATCTGTACTTTCATTCTATAATTTTATATTTTTAGAGATCACCTGTTAACGTTTAATTCTGACAGGATGGAAGAGCTGAGTATGCACATCGGCTGCAGTATATGAAAAAAAAAGAAAAATAATCATATGATTGCCTATAATTCTCCACTGAGGCCAAAATGTCGGAGCCATGCATCAGACCTACCAAAATTCAACAGGCAAGTATTTTGGTCTGTGAGAGATCACTTTAAAAACAGATGTGAGTTAACATATATACACACTGTAGAGTATGCCGCTGGCCATGGTCCCTCTTGAAATGACGGCGCCGGTCACGTTGAGAAAATGTTCGGGACAACAAACTGGGCACAAAACTTGGAAGGTGAGACGTACACAATTTGATTTGAGGGGGACTACTGCAGTAAACATCCACAAATCGTCAAACAGCACCAAAGATGAAAGAATTTTTTAGTTTGTAGCAGAGGCAAACCAATAGAATGAAAATGGGAACAAAACACAGAGGTGAATATTGAAGATTAGCTGCAGGTGCAGGTGAGTCCGGAGTTTGTTAAGAAAGAAAAATACTAAACTACGACATATGGTGGACCAACAACCTGTTGCATGCTAGATTTTCTGCTTTAATTATGCAAGCTACTAGTCATAAGTAAGTCAGAGTATGTCTTTTTGTAGAGTTGCTGTCTAATATGCCACTCAATGTTAGCATGGAATTCATCCTAAAGCTGGAATATGATTTGCACTGATAATCACCTGGTCACCTAGGAGGGAGACAGATCAACTGTCACAAAATCTCAATGCACGCAACTTCAAGATATTTTGAATATGGAAATTGCCTCGACATTTTTGTTGGTCCTACAAAATTCAAACACTCCCAGAAAGCACGCAGGCATCAATCGACATTACTTGAAATCAAATAGACCAATGGGAATGGATATGAATAATCATGAATTGCAAAGATGGGGCTTTTGCAATGGTTTTCTTTGTAGTGGCTATATATGGCATACTCAGCATAATTTTTCAGCTGCAAAATACAAAAAAATTTCACCTGATATTCCAGCTTTAACAATGCTGTTTTTGACCTGGGAAACTTTTCAAGAAACATTTGCAGGAAGATACCTGCATTACAGATCTATACAATTAGTATCAGATCACTGACTTGACTGCAGCAGGCATCTACAGAGCGACGTATGTAGGGATAAGAGTGCTACACTAACAGCTACCTGTATTGACAGATTCATACAGCTATGACTACATCATTGAATTAGCAGCTACATGTACTTACAGATTCATATAGTTAGAAGTATATCACTGAATTGACTACTATTTACAAATCCATATACATAGAATTAGATCTGATAATCAACAGCTTCTAAATTTGCAAATCAATATCGCTAGGATTAACAGCGCGGAATCAACGAATTACAGCCAACTGCATTAACACATATCAATATAGCTCAGACAATACAACTGTATGAACAGTTTCCTGTATTTATAGATATCGCTAGAACTACAGTACTGTACTGTAGGTCACTGTTCACATTACTAACAGCTACATGTCCTTACAGATCGATATAGCTACTGTAGGACCAGATCACTGTCCAGCTACATGCATTTCCAGGTGAAAATAGCTAGGCTCTAGATCCCTTTATTAGCTACAGGTCAAACAATATGGCATATGTAAACAGTACGTGTATGTACACAACAAACAAAACTGTCATGTAGTTCAGAAGTCGCCTTACCCATACAACGAGAACCACCATAATTCACAGGACAATCACAAGAGAAGACATTATTTGGCATATTGGTACAAGTGCCTCCATTGAGACATGGATCAGATGAACAAGGTGTTGAAGTAGGTGCTCCCCCTAAACAGAAACAGGTGAATGACACTACATTTGAAAAAGATGATCCAATGAATGAATGTTAAAACAAATAATGGACAGGAAAGAGAAACATTAATATAATGTTAATCAGTACAGACAGAAATATTAACTACAGTAGAATGGCATGAAAGTGTTAAATGGGTGGAGATGAAACGGTGTCCTTAGCTGTGCACATCGCCAACATGTGAAACAAGCAACAGGCTTGAAAGACGTATTGAGAATACCTCGATACTTTACAAATGGTTCTAAAAACTGTATCTGGTGACTGTACCCACATCAGAAGTATCGACCCTCTTCCACCGTACGATTACATCGATTATTCGTAATGACAAGATTAGGCAGTGAAAGTAAACATAAAGACACGAACACAAACATCCAGTGTACTGTATGAGTACTGATTAATGCACATTTTATACAGAGCGCCAACATTTGGCAATTTCACTGACAAGCTTTGTGGCATTTAAGTCCTTTTATATTTTCTACTTTGGCTGTGACTATCAACATGCCATGTTGGTCAATTTTAGTCAATCACTTGGCAATGTAATTAGTAAGGCATACAGTATTGATATACCCCCCTCCCTTTTTTCCCCCTTTAACTTGCATCATTCAATTGGAAAGCATGTTATGTGAGAGAAATCTTTGGAACGTTTACTGTATACAAAATACCTGTAGCCGGCATAATGGATGATTATTGCAGGGAGGACAAAATAGTCAGATGGTGCAACGGGGGTACCATTAAAATACTGTATACTGTATTCAGCGCTAAAGTACAGGATGTATTGGGTGTATGGTGTACCTCAAAGTCATCACAAGTGTATTATTTATTGATATTGTTTTAACTGAAAAAACACCAGTCATAAACAAAGTCAAGACCCAGGTAAAAACCTTATGAAAAGGGCAATACTGCATTACCTCGCTTGAGTAGTGTAACTGAGAATGATTGGGGTCAATGCAGGGTTAGTGTTTGATTGCCAATTTATACAGCAGTTAAGACTGAAAGGTTATACAATTCTCAACACTGTGTCTGTTTAAACCACTCCTGGTCTGAACAATATGACCTACAGCACTTTTGACTCAATGATGCATGTAAGTCAAACAATATGTACTGTAGGTACATAGTAACAGGGTTTGCATACGGTAGATACAGTACTTGTGTGGAGAATATGGGAGATTGATACACTCTGGGGAAAAGATACAAATATTTACACAAGGCTGTAAGTAAAAGGTATCTCTTAAAATACTGCTAAAGGTTGCATGGCATGTGACTAGAGAAGAGCTGGCTCAACTCAAAAGTCAGGGAGTAAGACTCTGAATGAAATTCCGTTCGAATTGTGTTTTAGTGCACTACAGTTTTTGAGATATGGCATTGCAAAGTTTGATGAAAAAAGCAAGTATTATGATGTGGATTGTTAAACACTGTCAGTATTTCTTTTGTTAGGCTATTATCGATTACGTACTTAAATCATTGGGTTTTACGTTGGTACTCGATGCAAATATTTTTAAGGAAGAAAAAAAACGTGCTTTCTAAACAAAACCCATGGGGCATATAAAGTTCTCCGTCAATTGTCCGTGAAATAAAGGTTAAATAAACAAAAGGTTAACATAAGACATATCATGTAAGTCCCTCTATTGATATCACAGATTTGCATACAGTACTTAACCAATGTTTATTCATGAATGAATAAGGTGTGAAACAGGAATGTGCCTGTAAAATTGTCAATATTTGATGGATTTTGATGAAACTTTGTGGATATTTTTCACATTTTTAATGACGAATGCAGATAATGCTCCAAAATGGCATTTTCATGTTACACAACCTCTAATATCTAGTTTTGAAACATCCACGTTAAGCTGTTTCCTGATGAAGTCATTCTTGCCTACCAAGTAAAAGGCTACAAATCTGATAAATGAGGCATGCAGCTTGTAAAATCATGGGCCAACAGATAAAGGACAAAATCGTTTGATTTTGTCGTAAGTTCACATAAAGATTTCAAGCAAATGTACTTCCAGCTGGTGTGGGCATGTTAAAATGACCATTTCCAATTAATTGGCACCACTGTATAATTTCATGCTTGCAAGACTCTCTACGCAAAATATGATCTTTTAAGGCAATCTTCCGATGATGTCCTTTCTTTTGCATCACGAGTTGAAGATGGGCTGGCTGTTGGTAACGCAAACCAATCTCAGAACAAATTCGTTTCACCTTACAGAATTTTACCTATGGGATGAATTACTTTTCATTTTGGAGGAACAGGGGCATGTTAACCTCAGTACCTTTGCTAAAATGTCATTGGGTTTTTTCTTGCATACATTACGCTACCAAGTAATCAACAACTTTAACTTTCAGTCACTTAAACTAGTCACTTAACTTTCCATTTTCATGGAATTTACAGATATGTTCGGAATTTGAACTAGACCAACAAATTGTTCTACTGTAATAAGTTCCTGTACAACATTATCAACTAGAAATAGTCACAGATCTTGCTTCTAAAGTTACAGTAGTCCACATTGTGTCAATTGCTGTTGTTCCTATCCTCATCCAAATACTGTAGATTGTGCTTGTAAATGTTTTGTGCTTTGTATACAGATAGCCAAAGCTCCCCGGGCGTCGCATGAAGATTTGTCATTCAGTGGAAGTACAGTATGTCTCTATGACCCAAATGAAGCAGTTTAAAACTCCTTATTTGCATAATTTATTTATTTCTATCAAAAGACAAAAAAAATCCTATAATAACACTGACAAAGCAAATGAGACTTTATGTAATTGCATGCTATATCTATTACCTGAATGAAAACACCTCAGATTAGTGAAATAGCACCTGGGTGCCTGTGAGACAGAGACAGTAAGGAGTGGTATCAGACCAAGGACATTGTGGAAGCACATTTGGATGTCTTTTGAGAGGGCAGTGTTGACATTAAATCAATGCTAATGAGCTAAGCATCCTCAAACGATTTAAGGGGTTCAACACTACTGTAACAGGAACCAGCTTTAGTCCACACTTGAAAGAGAATACATTTTTAAGTCCTCGATCAGACGCAAAAACAAACACACACCAATGCAGGCCAACACATATCATAACTTTTACAACTGCACGTCTTATACTGTACTTCAGACAGAAAGTCTGTGGGAATCTGTGGCAGAAATTAAAAAAAGAGATGAGAGTGAAATGAGAAACAATTTTTCTCACACTTATCATCAAATTTTGAAATTGTGCCATACACTGGTTCTCTATTCCCAATTGATACAAAGTATGGTAACACTATTTTACAATCATGACTTAATAAATGTGCTTGAATGAAAGTGAAACTCATGGAAGTAAATGATTACTTAAGAAAATCCAATTGCTGAAAAGTGTTGATCATTGGGTGCACTCAAAGATAGAAAATGGAAAAGAATTGTTATTAATAAACAAATTAAAGTCAAGGTGATGGATCAATGGAATCCCCCAAAACTAAATGTTCTACAGTACTACTGGTGCAAAGGAGGTTACAGATTTGTGCTTTAATGAAAATATTTTAAGAAGCCAAAAGATTGAAAACAAAAGACACTGAAACAACATGCATCTCTGGTGAGAACTCCACATCATCCACACAAACAGAGTAAATATGAATATCGACTATGGAATAAAACGGTCAAAGTACACAAAGCTAAAGTCAGGGTTTCAACCAAGGAGGGGATAACACTCCTTTTTTTTGCTACGTATGATAAGTAGCAAAGTAAGTAATAATTTCCCTTGAAATCAAATAGTATCAACTTATTGGTGGATTTAAATCGAATAAATAAAAAATAATGTACTGTATGTTCTCTCGGTCCCTGGACCCCACAAGGGGCTCTCACACGGGCCCCATGACCCCACGTGGATAGAATTCATGGTGCCAATAATTCATAATTCTCAAATTTGGTGTAATGTGTCAAATTCCAGGACCCATACACCAACTTCCAGCCACTTCGTAAACTATGGTAGCAAATAAAGGCATGCATGGTATTTTGTTTCTAAAAATGTCAGATCCTTGGAGCATCTGACCTCTGCACTTTCAAAATGATCCATTATGTCTTTTTTTTTGTCTACTGCTGCAGCTTTTCTGACGGTTTCCCTCGACTTGGCCAAATGTACTTTAATTCGGATCTTCACATGACTGGTGGATCCAGACGTTTCAAAGGTGAAGCATGCATCTCCCGCATATATAAACTCAAGTGTGAAGCATGAGATATCCAATGGCAAAACACTTTAAAGTCACATGACCACCGATAAAGGAGAGCTTACCTGTGGTCCCGAGGAACCTGCCTGAAACCTGCAGTCAATATTTTGGTGTTAGTTTGCTATTTTATGACGTTGTGAGTGAACAGATACTATATAAAGGAGATGACTGTAGAATGACGCTACGGTTATTATGATTGAACACGTGGGATGAAGGATTACCACAATCATAGGAAAATACCTTCACACTGAGAACCAGTGAATCCTTCTGGACAAACGCAGATGGTGGATTCAGTTGTGGACGTGTCTTCACAGGTTCCACCATTCAGACATTCAGGATAGCACTCCAATTCTTCTTCCACTAAGCAATGTGAGAGCGATGTTTGCGAGCATAGTTTTTAAAAAATATAAGAAGAAGCAAAGCTTGCGTTTGAGCAAAAGCGAGCAAAAAGAAAAAAAAAAGCATTGAGTTACAGTTCCTGTAGTCTTCAGAATAATGCAGGGTTAGTGCCAGAGCAGCCAAAATGAGGGTACTATATATTGAAAAGTTTGATAATTACAGTAGCTAGATTTCTGCGGCGAGTTGACTCTAGCATACAGGGCTGCTAGAAAAGTGGTTCAAATAGGTTTGATTGACTCTGTTTCATTCTGATTGTCATGGTGGAGGTCACTGTACTGTATAGAGATACTGGCATATTATTGATGCACTTTTGAAAAACAAGACATCTCATCCAACTTATCATATTTTTCCATTTTGTATTGCACTCATGTATCAAGAAGAATGTTTGTGCATGATTCAAGACAAGGTGAACACCAGTGTGTGCCACTCTTCATGCATAACCATGTATGATACACTTTATCATTTGATGGTAATGGATAAACAAAATGGAGACTCCCGATGCCTTGTCAAAGACCAGATTTTAACATGATGATGTCATATGGCTGTTAGAGACACAAAGCAATTAATACATTCATAGAGCAGGACAAGGAAAGCCACACACATACACCTCACAGTACAGTATATTTGGCAAAGGAACAAATATTACATATTCCCCTATCAGGAGATAATAATGCATGTTAGAAGATGTTCATTATGTGTAGCTATGGCAAAAAGGTTCTTCCTACAGTATGGGAAGGAGGGCTCCAATAACCTCAGGTAGGAACATAACACAAAACTAAATTTGTCACTTTCAACAAAATATTGGTGTAAATACGTATGCATTGCATAAGTCTACAAAGAAAACCCAGAAACATACAGAACTAAGGAGGTTTCGAATAGTAACAGTACTGTACTTTATTGCAGTAAAACCATATCAATTGCAATAACTTTATGAAGTCAAGCATTTTAAACATTCCTTTGTGGACACAACTTTAATTGGTGAGTGTGTACAGTAGTTTGCAGGGTTCATTCTCTCAAACTATGAAAATCATTGCACACATTAATCGGACATGTCTGTTGCTATGGAGATCCCTTTGCAAACATTACATGGACATGTCTGTTGCTATGTAGACCCCTGTGAGTTGATTTAGCTGATACCTTAAGTTTGTCTGATGACATGAGCGCAAAATGGAGTTTTAGCCGCCTAAGGGGAGGATGTCAGCTGAGTATATATCTTCCCGTGATCCCGTCTACTGTTAGTGCCAAAAAGTCACATTGCGGAATTCGAATTAAAGTTCTGTCACCAAACATACAGCAATGGAATATCAAACATACAGTACAGTGTATTGTAGTACCTGATAATAAAATGAAAGTTCATTTGTGAATTGAATTTATACATCAGTTGCAAGCAAACACTACCTGACATATACTTACTCTCACAGAATCTTCCAGTAATATCACCCACACATTGGCAGTCAAATCCATCATTTCTGTCTGGGTCTTCTACACAGGTGCCCCCATTCAAGCAAATAGAAGGTTGCCCTGGACATACTACCATTAAATAAAAAGAAATCAAGCTGGCTATTAACATTATTTTAGAGATATACTTCCGACATTAATTGAATTTTGCTGTTATACATTCTTTTATACAGTATATTAAATCTTCTACTGCACACCTGATTGGAGGATTGTTAGTCACATGCTATAACTGTGAGTCGGCACTATCATCACGATTATGACGTTTAACGGTAGGTAGTACAAATCCATGATCGTGGGTTGGCCATGACGATGAGTCAGCAATCATTGCATTGCGATACAGTACATGCAAGTGTGCAGTATGTATGTGCTGTGACTTCGTAAACATTTAACTGAAACATTGGGGATCGTACAGTACAGCCTATCATCACAAATTTTACATAATAGTTACGCCATGTCCTCTTGTCTCATCGAATCAAATTTTGACCAAATTTTGAAGTGTAGCTGAACACAGTATAAAACAAACAAGAGCCCTAGGGCACTGCAGTTCCTTGCACAGATGTACATTAATGTAAATTAAGAAGAAAAAGGAGCATTCTGCACTTGTCTCCAAAGCCTACGGACATTACTTTTTTGCAGTGATAAGCTGAACAAAAACGCTGTGGTCTGCTGTACAGGGTAGGAAACTGAGTCCATGTGTACTCCAGGTAAGCATTTCTTAGTCCATACTGTAGGAGGTTTGAGATTTTGAAGGATTGGTGAAATTACTGTACTCCATGTCAAAAGTGAGTGGGCTGGAGAAAGAACTCTTTGGTGTTGTTACTGTTTAATAAGGGATAGCTCTCCATGAACTGTCCGTTCTTTGGATTGAGAACTAAAGTAAAATTTTTATGAGCTTAGTGTACTGTAGGCACACAGTACCTCTTTCTCTCTGATTTTTGAGCCAGATGTATGACATTGTTTCTTTTGTCTGCATTTACTTTCATTATTTGGCAAGCACTTTGCATCACTGCAACCACTATGCATTTCAAGAAAATGAGACACATTTTGCAATGTGATATCGGGTATTTCAAATGCATATGGCTAAAATCAAACCAATAATTGAGCTGAGGGGGTGGTAGAAAACTGAAAAGTAGCTTAAATTGGAAGTCATGTTACTGTAGCATTGTCCAGACAGGTACATACAGGGTTAACACCTCATACATTTACAAAAATGTACTCTAGGGATGGAGAGTTAGCTTGGTGGTTAGAGTGTCTGTCTTGCAATCATAGGGTCCCAGGATCAAATCCTGGTGGAACCACT
>VJOZ01103214.1:0-15010 GCA_009801055.1 Stichopus horrens | reverse complement strand
CCCCACCCCCAGGATGACGTTCACCTGTACAACCTATTTTCAGTATTTTTTTTTACCCTGCACTTACGTCCCTGAAGTTAGTTTGCTTTAACATGGAAAGATGACGGTTTCCTTGAGCACGTTAAAATTCCAATAGAGATCTTACACATGACATGTTGCTCCAGCATTTTAGAGGTTGCTCTTTGGCTGTCCAAAAAAGTTTCATTTGATGGCTGCAAAGATTGATCAATAATTATTGTCGTCTTTGAGTCTTTGATTTATTCTTGAGTTATTAATTCTTGTTTTTATGGAAACATTCCTTGATTAGGTTTTGGATTGAAATGAAAGTTATTTCTTACCCTTGAACTACTCTGATGGCAACTGTCCTAGTTCTTCAGTCACCCTTGTATCCAATCAGATTACATCGTGTCATCCTATGATCCTTGAGATGTTGTTGCCATGACAGCAATACTGTAACTGCTTTTCTTTAGCCAAACTTTTCTCATATTTTTCCAGTTTCCATGATGCTTTGCAAATTTTGCAGTGACTTAAAAAGTGAGATGAAACATTGCAAAAGATCAATTTTATGACTTTGCAAACTCTCGGGAGGAATGTAAGCTATGTCAAATTTACTGCTGAACATTTTATCTGTGATTTTGCTTTTCCTTTTAGGTATTACAGCGCTCCTATCGCCACTCTGGATTTCTCCTCGCTGTATCCGTCCATCATGCAGGCCCACAATCTCTGTTACACCACCCTCCTCTCGCCCAGTCAGAGGCAGTTGTAAGTTCATCCGCATTTTGGTGTCACTTGCAGTTCTGTTAGTGAAACTAAGAACTTTGTTTACAAATGTATATTGTCAACAGTCATGCGACACCCCTTGCCATCTTCACCCAGCCACCTTAACCAATGTGCTTTCTGTGTGCTGAGGTGGTCGCACACCAGCGGCTTTAGTTCCCTGCATGTTTTGCATTGGATTTGAGCTCAAGTTAATATTCTTATACAGTTTCTTCTGATCCACATACTTTTGTATTAAAAGAAAATAGAAGAAAAAAGAAACTGACTTTCCCTTAGCTAGTAAACATAGCAAAGACAAATGAATCAAATGAAAAACCGTAAATGAAAACTTTGTGGCATTGGTTCTGCAAGGGGTTTTGACCATCCCCTGGGGGCATTGGGAAGTCCCAAGTAAGCATTACGGAGTACATAGGCAGTGGGGGGCATCTGCAACAGTCAGGGGGGCCCCTGTCCATTGCGACAAGGTTACATCAAACTCATCCATAACACTGACTGAACTATATTCATTTGGTCTCTCTATACCAACCTCATAATATCTCTGCCCTCTGCAGGTTTTTGTTGTTCTTGCAAATAGAAAAATTTAACCGACAAAAAAGTTTGAGAACCACTGCCTCATAGCAAAGTGTGACCACTGCTTTGTAACATACCACTGCTCTTTAGCAAAGTGTTTGTGTTACTGCATCAAGGCTGGTTCCCTGCGTTGATAATATCCTTCAACAATGCAAATCTGAGGGTGATTTTATTACCTTCGTGGCTTATTTTTAATTGTTAAACCCAGTTGCTCATTCCTGTGATTTCTGTTGGAGCACCAATCACAGCTGTGTAAGCATGTATCATAAGCAACGTAGCAGCTGAAACAGAAATTCTGCGCTGTGCATCGTCGATAAATTGAGCAGTCTTTTTGTTATTGTGAGTCATACAAAGTTTTCCCCTATTGCACTGTTTTTTGCCTCTAACCTACTTTGTGTTGTTAGAATGTGTTGCTCAGCTTTTCGGGAAAGGTCTGTTTTTCTTTCTCTTGAGTGCTGTAAAAGCATAGCTTTAAAAGAAATGTGAGCGGTTTTTATAGCATCTGACACTATTTTTGTTTTATTTAAAGTACTTAGGAAAACAAGATTTGCAGACTGCTGTATCTGACATGGATCACTTGATTGGGTGATTGGGTGAAATTTGGTGGCGTTGGCATGGCGATCCTGGCAGTGTTTTCTTCAGAGGCAAGGTGCAAGTTATCTTCAGAACCTACAGGTTTCCTCTGCAAGAGACTGAACAAAAAGACTGACTCACTAACGTATAGACAAACAGATCTTCCCTTGAATGCATTTTCATCTCGCAATTCACGGAAAACATAAGGAGTTCGCAAGTTATGTTGCCAACTCACCAACTCAGGTCAAAAGTTGCTTACACAGCATTTATGTGACCTAACTCTTGTTTTAGCAGCCTTTCATTTCGTGACCTTAAATGTATTTTGGCCTCACAATCCACCAAAAACATAAGTAGCTCACACGTTTGACCGACTTTGATCTGAAGTTGCTTACGCAGCATTTGTGTGACCTAGCTCTAGTTTTAGTGGTGGCCTAACTTTCATGTTGTGACGAAATTCTCTGTGGGAACAAGATCTGCGATATCCCCATGTGGTCGATCAAGCGTGCGTAGCATCACCTGTACTGTGGCGAGTGTCTGCGTCATCCTGTTGTCAAAACATGTTTACACAGTACCACCCTGTAGCAACTATCAATGGCCCATCGCTTCCGTAAGCAAATGTCAGGAAACCGTTTCTTAGTGCGTGCGTGGGAACTGGTCACACAGGCCAGGACTGTATTTATTAACACCTTGGTTTGCAATTTCTGTTGTCGTGATAAAGTGAGCGTTAGCCCAGCTTATGGAGTCTGTGAAATCACTTATCTTTTAACCTTTCACATTTTTTTTTCCTCATGCCAATGGTGTTTCTTTTGTCATTATTTTTTTCGCTCCATGTTTCCGTTGTACATGAGGTGTTCTTTCAGTCTATTGTCAACCTAGCCAAACAAAGTGAGCCTTCTTTATCTACACATGCGAAATTAATTTTGAAAAAGACGATTGAAAAGTTTTGCAAAAACTTCGTGACCGTTTTGTTTTTTGCATCGTAGGCAGTTGCCAAAGGGTATGTTAGTGTAAGGCTTATTTATGTTGGTTATGCAAACATTAAAAAATCATGTGATAGGAAATACTCAGTACAATCAGGGAAAACGTTGTTATTTTAGCTGTGATTTGTTATTTCTGACAAGTCCTTTCTTACTTGTATTATTTTTTCGGCCATTGGAATAGTCGTCTTTTTTTTTCTCCTTAGAGTTCTTAATTCTTTTGTTTGTAAGTTAATACCACGGTAAAGTGAAAATTGATTTGCATCGTTCACATTGTCCGATTACTTACAATAACAAGCTCTCAGGATCACCGTCGTGACAGTCGTGGGTGACGGGATCGGTGTGATGAGCCCACTTCAATTGTCTTTAAGTACAACAACATGTGGCAGTTCTACCACCCACCCTCTGTAAATAATCCCAGTTATGTCAATAGTTTGGTATTAAAAAAATATACAACAAGCATTAAAATCTGAATTTTAAAAGTGACAATTTTTAATTATGGGTACGCAAAACCCCTTGTTGTGATGTTTCCCTCTCAGTGGGAGCTCACGGAATCAATTATGGACTTTAGGCTTGAAATTCTATCTCTGATCATGAAGTATACCTGTGACGTAGTTCTAGCTCTCCTTCTCAATCGATACTTATTTTATTCGCCAAAATTCCACACAGTTTCATGATTTCAATTTCATGATTTGTTGAAGTTTTTTTTACAGCATGGTAATTTTCTGATAGAGGCCTTGCATTCTTTTGTGCCACGTCATCGTTTTTGTCCTGACCACAAATCTATTAAACCCTTGCTGCACACAGTGATCCACAGTGCTCTGCAATATACAAAGGGCACCTCCCACTATACCTTCACCATTACAGCACTGGTAGATAATTATTTTGTTGGTCAAAGTTCTCATTCTTTGCTAAAGGTTTTGTTGCAATTATTATCGAGGACTGTCGAAAAGCGTTCCCAAGATTCACACCTGAAGCGTTAGAAATAAATGACAATGAGGTACATGAGCCCAAAATCCATCCACCCTCTAATCCTAAGCAAGGTTCTGACATCAGAACTTGTGGGGCATCAGTCGGTGAACTGAATCCATTTTGATGCCATCACTTTGGGTAACTTTTCTCGAGCATCGTCTGAAGTTGGGTGCATCTCCTTTCATTTGACCAAGCTTCCTCAGTTACATTTGATGTGAAGTGCCACTTGGCAAATTTACATGATATAATGTGCCACTGATAGATATGTTATATTGGAGAATATAAGGGGATGTCCCTATCCCTAGACCCCTTGCATTTTCATGCTCATCACTGCAATCCCTGCCGCTGGTGGATGGAACCTGCCTGAAACCCTTTTTGAGAATTTTATCAGGTCATCATGTTCATTACATTTGGAATAATAATATTTACGGTAAATTAAGGACGGTCGGTTCGAAAAGGGCAGACACACTGCTTTTAAGGGGTACGTGTCTTTATTTATCAATTAAAATTGTCAACAGGTTAAAGATCTTCACTGATCATCTCTCAGTCTCCACTCTTATCTTTCAGTCTTGATTCCGATGAGTACATCAAGACGCCATCTGAAAACTACTTTGTGAAGAAGTCCGTAAGAAAAGGTCTTCTTCCGGAGATTTTGGAAGATCTCTTATCAGCGAGAAAAAGGTAAACTTGAGTCTTTTTTCCAAATTTGTTGTATCTTTCTGTCGTCAGAGTAGGTCGTCGGAGTCCTTAGTTGGAGTCGGTCGACTGCATCACCTTTTCCCTGGAAGTGCAACAGAGGTGTCATTTTCCTTTTTCCTTTTTGATAAGAGTCCACTCCATAGACAATTTGCTCATATATGTTTTCTTCCCCAATATCAAATTTTTCGTGACATCATATGCACGAGCGTACCTAAACTGATACTAAAGAGATCCGGTTGCAAAAGATTTGCCCATCTTTTTTCTTTTTTTTTTCCTTGGCTGTTGTTTTCAAAAGATGGATGACACGTTGTTGTTAGTTTTGTAGCCAACGTTTCCATATGATGCACCTGTTGAGTGTGATAGCCTCCCTGGAGTCTGTATTGTGTTACTGTTAATGAGTGTTTACTAACGTGGGGGCGTGAATCGTTACCATGTTGATGGCAATGACCTCATCAAAATGGATGTATGTGATTTTGAAAGAAGGAGACTTTCCATAGTTCATTCCTTCAACTACTATCATGTGAGGTTAATGCGGTGACCTCATCACAATGTACACGTGTCATTGAAACAATGAGGCTATATTGTTCATCCCATCAACCACAATCGTGTGATTATTGTGGTGACCTCATCACAATGTCTATTTGTCAATGCAACAATGAGGCCTATTGTTTATCCCATGTACCCAATGTTCATGGGTCAATGAGGCTTTGTTGTTCGTTGAATCGACTGCGTGTATGTGTGATAAAGTGGTGGTTCGCGCTTCCTTGGATGGTGACATTAAATGGCATTCCCCGCTAGCAGGATTGGGTTTGCATTAGGATTGATTCGCTCACCTCCCTCCCTCCCCCCTCCGCCTCGTTTACCATCTGAACACCTGTTGGAGAGAGAACGTGAATCTCCCAGGTGGTTACCCAAAATCAGCGCGGTGTAGGGTCCTCGATGAATGCACTGGACTTTCTGATCCTGAAAGTTCTAAACTCCTCTGAACTAAACAATGCAATACTTCAGTTTGATCTTTACTTCTGTCAAGTATGATCACACATGATGTAGCTGTAACCTCGTCGCTCCTCACAATGTACATAGATAGGTGTCACTGAAACGAGTTGAACACTTCTTTGATTCGATCAACTGTGATCATGCCTAATGAAAACGTTTTTGCATCGTTCAATTCAATCGGTACCATTTCTCAAAACAAAATATCAGTCAGTAGTATTTACACTTCACGGTGAGATAGCTTTATGATTTAACTTTTAAGCTGTGACGTTATTCTGTGCGTTAAGCGTTACTTTTGTCTAAGTAGTCATTCAGACCATCTCTGATGGTGCGATTCATCGTGTGACGTATTTGGAACAAAGGTTTCATCCAGCCTCATGTTTGCATAGCCAGGGACGTTGTTAATATAACAGGCTACTTACAAGGAAATAAAAGAACAAAGGGGAATCCCTTTGGTATGTTTGCTTTATCATACTTTCTCTCTGTTAGAGGGAGAGAGAGAGATGGATTTCTTATTCGGCGATGCTTCGGCGTTGATGCTCATCGGACAACTAGTTTTGTGGCCATCTGTGTTGACTATCACTATGCAACAGCTGCCAACAGTGCACGAAAGACAGTTCTGCCTGTGGTGGACAATATGTTGCATGTGTTGTCTTTGATGAATGTTTAAGGATTGATTTTAGTCACAATTTTTTTACTTTCAGTTTGCCTTTAGTCGGTTTACCAGAAATTGTTTGAGTTAAGATGAGGACATTTAAAGACTATCCTGCTAGAAGCTAAACATGAATTCCCTGTATGCAAATAACTTGATGTTATACTTCAAATCAGCATGAATATTCATATTACACGTGCTTAATAAGTCGATCCAATGAACAGATTTCTTCAAGATTCGAATTGACTGATGGGACATTAAAGGAGAACCAAGGAATTATTGAATACTTCTATGCAGACTACATCATTACATCTAAATGTCTTATTCAGAATCATCAAATGAGGAATGCAGTAAGCACATGGCAGGATGGTGGGGGAGGGGTCAGGAGAATGGAATGGAGGAGGGGGGGCTTGAAGATCTAAACCGAAAAGTGAATCAACTATGCTTTCAAAATATTTAACGATGATTGTGACAAAAAATGATATTTTAGATTTACGCCCAATTTGTTAAACCAGTCTTTCATTTTCTACATGTAAGCACGCGTGTGTCGAAATGTAACATGTTTCCTGACCGCTCGATGGCGGATAGCATACATTGTCATCGATACTTGTAAATGGCACAGACCGTCCATGTTAAGCAAGCACAGAGCAACCGATGCCTGTCAGGCAGCTCCCACAAGATACCATCGTGCGTAGGCTAAAGCTGACACTGCCTCGCTTTCAATCAGCTTGCTATTGTGTGATTGCTGTCTGCTCAGTCACGTACAGGAGTCTGTTACAAATTATTTGGTTTTTTTTTTTAAGAGCTTTGTTATTTAAATGCCTTTACGTGGGAGTGACTTTGTAACGACACATTCCCGATTGGATAGGCGAACGTCGGTATTTAGGTTACCATGTCCACGTCGGCCGCCATTCGGGGGAGTCGGCAAACTCGTTCAACAAATTACCATCTTCCTAATGATAATTAAAACCTGGATTATGTTTACTCTAAGGAAGAGATAGATTCCAAAAATGGAAGAGTTTGTTTATTTGTATATCGAAGTGATAACAATGAGATCGTAGTCAAAGTGTGCGTGGGCCGTTTGATGTTGTTAATTGACTTTAAAAAGACATCGGATTTGTTTATTTAACTGTACCGCCCCCTTTCAGTGTTCTTTCATTGTATTGTGATCGATTGTCAATGCTCTGTGTTTAATTTGCGACTTTTGTTGCCCTTTTCATCGTTCTTTTCTCGCTGTGGGAATCTCATCTACTCCCAAACCTCCTCGGTGGTCGGGAGAGTAGAGGGGAAGAATTTACAAAGTGAATTTTATAAAAAAAAAAAATTGACTTGATTGTGGGTGCTTTTCAGTGTTTGATGAAATTGTTATAAATAAAGAATATTTACATATTTTCATTCTCGTACGTGACTGCATGAACCCTTGAGAAGTAAACTTGTTTATCCAACATTCAAAATGAAGAGAGGACCGGAGGGTCTTTCTATTTTCCACAAATGTACAGCATACTGTACATTTGAATTTGAGAAGACTTACTGTACTTACTGAAACCAATGTTGTAAATATATTTCCCGGTTACCCAGCAGTTGTTTAATTTTGACTGGTGATTAGTGGATGAGTAGTTGTGACGACTTGTTATCAAATTCAGTGTTATGTAACTTGAAAAAAGCACAACTTGGGGAGTTGAAATTATTCTCCACAATTATTTAAGCAGAGCACCACAATACAATACATCATGCATATGTATGAGTTTGCATATTTCAGATTCTCAGATTAAATTTATTCTCTTCTCTTTTCCAATCCTTCTAGGAGTAAAAATGTAAATCCTAAATAAAAAATTCAGACATGCTTGGTTCTAGCTAGACACTTAGGAGTGGGGTTTGTTCAGGGGTCCCTGTAGGCAATGAGTTTGTTTGACCATGTTTTTAACCATCATTCATTTCATTTATGTACTTGTGAGTTGTAAATTTTGACTTTTATAACTAAAAATTAATTGGTTGCTGAAATTTTGCCCATAGTATGTCTTTTTCCACAAAGATTGCCATTGTTGGACCTTTTTTTTTGTGGAAAATGAAAGGCTATGACAATGACCTTTTGTTGTAGCAACAAGTTACGTCACAAATAATTTCCTTTTGGTAAAAAGAATGGCTGATAATCAACTTAGAAGACGGTGTATTTTAAATAAACACCTCTGTACAGCAACATGGCCACTACTCCATAAAATGTTTACTTCCACAGGAGCACAGTTTTTGCTCTCAAATCTACTGAGCAGGTCACTTTATAGTAGTTCATGGAAGTGGTTGCAACCATTCAGGGAATTAAGAGGGGATTTGTTCCAATCTATGAAATGCAGGAAAAGGATAATTGCCTCCTCCTCCTCAAAATGTGCCCTTATGTAAGTTAATAAGTGGGGTTCAACCCCTCTTTCACCCACCCCATCCCCTTTTCCTTGCCTCCCTTCCCAATTTCATGGAATCAGCTCCTTGTAGAGCTTTGTAGTGAGGCTCCAGATATTAATGTCAAGAGGATGGAAAGACAGCGAGTATTTGATTTATCGAGTGTATTTTGATAACCTTTGTTGAATGTGTGGATAAATGAGTCAAAGGTCAACATGACTCAAAATCACCTAGAGTGACACTAAAATTTATGCATTTACCTTGTAAGATAATACATTAATTACATGAATATTCAGAAGGTCTGACAAGAATGCTCAATTTAAAAGACCCTAGTGACAGTGAGTTAATTTTTATTTGTCAGTGGCAATGAGCTTAAATGCAATTATGAAGGTCAAAGGTCATGCAGTGTATGATTTCTCTTCTCATGAAAGCATTGAATACCCAAGAAAAGATCATTGCATAGATTCATTGCATACTGTGATGTAGATTTTTATCGGTTTTATGCTTTTGTGTCAAGGACATAGTGTGAAGCCGACAGCAGGTGGGGTTACACAGTTGCTGATTTAGAGGATTCCCTGTTAGATCAAAGCCATAGCATTAACAAAAAAAAAAAAAACACTGCACTAGAATTCATTTGCATATCAAAGCAACATATTCAAGACAGTATAGATGAAAGAATTACCTTCAATAGCTTTCTTAAAGATGTGGTTTTTTTTTGTTTTTTTTCTGCATGTAAATTCAATGACACTTATGAAAGAAAGAATTATGTTTTGCAGAGTTAGCAAAATTGCTTTTACCACCTCTTTATTTTCTTGTTAGTATTTGCACAGGTATATTGAAAAGACATTTGAATAAAAATGTTTCTGGTGGTTATTATTCTCATCTCAGGGCCAAAGCAGATTTAAAGAAAGAGACAGATCCGTTCAAGAAGAAGGTCCTCGATGGAAGACAGCTTGCTCTGAAAGTCAGCGCAAACTCGGTCTACGGTTTCACAGGAGCCCAGGTCGGAAAACTGCCTTGCTTGCAGATTTCACAGGTGGGTTTGATTGTACCTTTCTCTTCACCCCCTTTTGCTTTTCTTCTTGTCAGTGCTAACGTGTGTCTGGTATCTGAGCAGAATCAAAATCCAAGAAAATTTCTAAGGCAGTTTGCCAAACTCAGAATGGCATATTGACCAAATTAGAATCTAGAATAATCTGGCAAGGTATTTCATCGGGCCAGAAAGTGCTGATAATGTCGTGAAATTTTGTTTTTCTCTTCAGTTCTGGAAATTTTGAGCAGGCTGGTAATGTCTATGACAATGGTTGTGCTCTTATGCAAAATCAAATTTTGGTCGTGAAATGTTCATTCTAAAGTTCATGAAATAGTCACGGTGAATGATGGAATTTCATTTTAATTTTTTGAAGACCTTTGCAGGAACCCTGTTATTCAATATCTACCAGCATCAATGTCTCGTCGCAGGCAGTACTACCTTTAGGAATTACCTACACTTCAAGTTGTTCAACTAGTAACGATGAAAAGGGTTTTTCGTTTTTATGATGTTTTACTACTGATTTACGATTTTAGGAGAGTGAATTTGATGACCCGAAACTTACACGCACCGAAAGTGATTGCTCAGCATATCGTGTGACCTATCCGTGTTTAACTTTCGCTACAGTCAAGGTATCAGTAGTTTGATATCTACCTTGCCCTACTTATCCTTGTAGATGTATCACAATTGACATTGACACAAAGCCTCAGAAATTCAAACCGTTGAGTGTCTGCCTGCTCTGCTGCCTCGGACAGGTCGACGGTTTCGAAGTCGATGTCGAGTTCCGTCATGCCAGCACTGTTGTTTCTGATTTTATGTCAAGGTGGATGATTACAGGAAACTTCATTTATTGTCTTAGCATCATGTAGTTTTTAAAGGGGACATTTGATGGGCAGGTAATCGTGAATGGTGAACAGAATTTTGATTGAAAGGATTTTCCAGCCTTTGCTAGATCATTCTGTGAACAAACAACGACAGAACATTTGTTTGACGATTCATTGATCACTGTGGAATAAAAGGAAAGAAGTTGTCACAGGCACACGTAAACAATTGGAATATTATCAGCAGTTACTGACCACTGGCAGAAATCTTTTAACTGTCAAGTAGTTCTGATGCTGCTTTAAACATTTCCTTAATCAATGAGATGATTTATTCGAGAGAGTAGGGATCTTTCCTGCTTCAAGTTAGGATTTGATAAATCACAAAATTAGGTATTTTTTTATAGTGCATCTGTGCCAAGGGTACCTCACTTCAATGTGCTAAAGACATCAAAATATTTTTAAGCTTTGTTCATCTGAGTTAAAATCTGTCAGGCAGCTTCCCAGAATTTTGCGCTATAAAGAGATCATCCAGATTGCCATAGCGACAGAAACGATTGGAATTAAAAAAAAAAAATCAGCATCCTGTTCTTCAATTGCAAGTAAACAGAATTCTGGATACATCTACAGCCAGTCTCTTTGCTGGAAATTTTTAAGATGCAGAGTTTGGTGTCCATTTTACAATCTAATAGAGAAAAATGATCCTTGTGTCCAAACATGCATTTGCCGTTTTTGAAACCAGAGTGTAATAAAAAAGAAAGTAACATTCCAACAATATTTTGAAATTTGATAAAGTATGTTAATTATGGATGAACATGGTAGCTAAAGGTTTTAAAGTTTCCCACCCAGAAAGAAAACTAAAAAAAAAAAGGAATCGGAGTCCGAGCATTTCTACCTTTAAAATTGACAGGTCTCATCTGAACAGACAAGTGCGAGTCTGATGCTTTTTATTTTCTAAAGATGGTATGGCCTCCAGAAAGAACAGAATGGAAGAGTACATATACATGCACCAAAATATTTTTGAAATAGAGATGAGGTTTACCTCTTAGGGAAGGGGGGGTGTATCTCGGTGACAGTGATGTGTGTGTTTCTCATGAAACATATCAGAGATGTGTTTTTATTTTTAGAAAACTATCAGTTGAGAGTTTCTAATTTAAGGTACCATATTTATCGACAACCATAATCATATATCCTCCTGAAAAGTTTGAAAAAATTTGAAAGTTTGTCCTTCCCTCATGTGCATATCCCGTGCCCTCCCCTCAGTTACCTGAATGTGATGAAGTTCTTTGCTCATAGGCCATACTTAGGGAACCCTCACAAATCTAACCTGAGATCATCTCAGAGCAAGCCATTGCTTCCCATTGTAATAAGGATAACAACCAGACAGTACTGACTCATGCTCCAGTGCATATATTGTCTGGTTTCGCACTGCCCATGTAGAGGACGGAGATGATCTTCAGTGGGATTTGTGAGCCTTCCCTTAGGGTCTGATGTTGCTCTTTGCTTGCTTAATTTAAAGATCAGTCAAAGTTTCAATAGAATTTTCACAAAATGTGGAACAATACCAATATTGACCTATTTATTGATGTCCATCCCTCACAGTCAAAAAGTTGATATAACCTATTAAATTGACCCAATTATTTCGACTAGTGAATTGTAAATTTTTCACAGTTCAGACTGTTTCCTGAATTTCCTGAAAGTAGTGATACAACTACAGTACAAATAGCATTACCAGTGTTCTTGGAGGCCGCAATTAAAACATTGATGTCCGTCCCTTCCTCCTTCAAAGGACAGAACTGGATCACACTCACCGCTATGACGCAATATAATCATAATTTAGGTAATGTGATCTTGTGTATACTTTACTTTGCATTGCCAATTAAATAGTTGGTTCTGCATTACTGTTTGGTGATAGTTCCAAAGGCATTTTTATTGTGGTAATTTTTTTTCACCAGGCAACAGGTTACTATAAAGTTTTGCGAGATGATTCCACATGCTAATAAATGCAAAACAAACAAAAAAACGCTTGTTCTCAAGTAGTGCCAAAATTGCCGGAAATTTACAGGACGGCGCGCATATTATTAAACAGTACTTTGATGCCACAAGCAGAGTATCCCCATTAAAACTGAATGTGATTAATCGCTGTGAAAATACGAGGAGAGTAAAACTGGTGCATAACGTCACTCACGTAGGCCTAGCTTTACATGGCAACACCGATTGAATCCGTCTTCATAAATTCAAACCACGAATCTACAGGTAAACATTTTAAGCCACAAGGATTGATAAGCAAAACCACAAGATATCATAAAAGGTTTTTCCAGATATTACCAGACGTGATAAATTTACAAATAGTCTGTAAGGCAATGAAGTCATGCAATCGTCAAGGTGGTTATTCGCTATATCTCTCCATGGTAGGATATCTTTATTTTAAATTTTTAAAAGGTTTTACATGATCTTTTCTATTTCTTTTCACAAGACATATTTGTAAACATTGTAACCTGCAAAAGTGCAGGCAACTTTGTTTCAGTTTAGAAGACATTTGTATTTCCTGATGCATTTAGATTTTGAACCAATATTGATGCTTTTTTTCTGATTGAAGTTTCTGCTGCACATGCGTGAAATCATACCTTGTGCTGCACTGTTGTATACCAAGGTGAACCACGACTGGCACATGTTGAAAACCCACAATGTTAGATTTTTGTCCACAGCTACAGATTTTACACATCATTTTGCTCAGAAATGAAGAACAAAGTGGAAATCAAAAATGTTGAAAACGGAATTCAGTTGGCTCCCTTTTGGAGCCAAAAACTGGTTTGTCTTATCAGAGTATGTTAACATTGCATACCTAATACTTTTCAGAAAAAGAATGGAGAGTACTTGCACCTACAAGAAATTCACTCAGACATAATTGCCACAATAATTGTTATTTGCTGCTCAACAGTGACCTGTCCACCGAAACTTTTCCAAAATTCAAATGAGACATCTTCCGTTACTCATGCCATGCATAATGTTTTGAGAAGCTGAAGCTTTTGCACATTTTTACTGATGAGACTGAATGGTTTGATGATGGTAAAAGCTGTATTTTTATTTGACTGCCATGTTGGTGTATTATACAAATGCACTATTTCCCCTTAAAGACAGTATGACTGCTTGAAGATTGTTTGCAACTATACGTAGCAAGTGTTGAGGGGGCAGGGAATGGGCGTCATGGACTGGCGGAAGTGAGGATACAAGTAGGTAAAAAGTCAAATCGATTTGCCTGACGTGTATATATTTATTTACATCAAATTGAAAAGTAGAAAAACCCTCATACCATACATTCAAGTGATGTAGAATTGCTTCTTACATGTGGATACATATATGAAATTAGTATACCTCTAACTCAGTTAAGTGCTCAATGCCTAACAGACGGAGCTATTACATGCAATATTGAGCCCTATACATTACTGGGTGATTGCTACACTGTGTTTCATGTCCTATGACATTCTACAGGCAAATGGGGGGAATTAGGATTTGTCTGTAAATTTATCTTTTCTTGGCTCTGTTGACTGGCTTCTCTCCATGCCTACACTTGTACAATCTGTGTATGTGATTAACTATTTCGTCAAAGTTTCATTTCCATATGTGAAGCAAAGTTAGTAACAAAGTACATGGCATGCCTTGATAACAGACAAATCAAAGCTTTGTTAAATACACCATTGGCAGTAGAATGCCTATTTATAGTACCATCAAACAGCTAGTGAAACAAAAAGGTAATTCTGAGTTGTGAACTCACATTTGCTCCTTCTCTTGCATGTAAGACTGTGCCGTCTGAAGCACAATAACCAACTCTGTCCATATCATATAATGCAGTGTGGTACCATAAACACAAAATACAATACATGATGTTGTAGAAACGCAAAGTACCCACTTATAATAAGTACTATGTACAACAATGGGAAGTACCACACTTTAGGATTCAATAACACAAAGTAACCCCATTGACAATGTATTTGACAACACAGTAGTACCTGACTATATTGTGTAGGATATTACCCCACTCCGATTATAGTTTACTGTATTGAAATTATGTGAAATACCCACTTACTGTGCAATATAATGTAGCACATGATAACACTCATTAAGTACTGCATATAGAATTTTACAACATCTAGCCATCTGCTGTTGAGATCCTGCCACTGATTGGTCAAAAGGTGGCTTATTATTCCTCAGCAAATGGTCATTAATTCTTACAGATATGCAAGAAACATTACAGTAGGATATAATTGAGACTGTTTTGCTGTTGCTAGGCAAATATGCTTATTCAGAGTACATTGGACAATACTTTCACTGCAATGTTAAAATAACAGTGTGCTGAAGCAAGTGTACATGTACCTAGAGTAAATATCCTACAGGCTAGGCCTACTACAGTACTGTAAATAAACCTTGGAACAAAAAAAAGAACTATAAAAATTTGAAGTGCTGTTGGACACAGCAAATGTTCCACATAATGGATGACCTAGATTGCATCAAAGTGGCTGCTGTAGTGGAAACAACACTCCGGTCCATACCCAAGTCG
>VJOZ01103151.1:229-12569 GCA_009801055.1 Stichopus horrens | reverse complement strand
GATACAGGAGATAACAAATTAAAGCCATATCCCTCGTAAACGGGGTTCTAACCACGTCGATCGGCGACCGGCGACTGTAGACGGCAACTGACGGTTGCCGACCGGCATGAAAGGCAATTTTGCCCGTTACCTGCTCACACAGAAATTGAAGATTCAATTCTAAGGGCCTTTGCAAGGTTTTGAAATACCTGCGATTGGTCCTGTATGTTTCCTCTAAGTATTCTTTACATGTCAGAACACAGGTTTGGAAATTTACAGGTCACTTTAGAAGAATAACGTAATGTTTTCCTCACATTTTTTTCCCACGGGAAGTGTCTCCCTTGTCCCCCCTTTACTTCGCGGACGCCCCTGTATAAATGTATAAGTAACATGAACTGGAAATATGATACGGTGAAAAGTATGTCGACTCTAATGGGAACTCACAACCTTAGTGAGGAGGATCTAATACCTGAGTCAAGAACCCTATAGTGGTGTATTCCGTTGTTAAAATAACCGACATAGTACAGCCTAATGTTTTCACCATCGGATGGGGATTTTGTCACTCAAAATTGTGATGTAATTCTTGTCAGTAATCAGAAATGTCACAATCTAATCAACCATGACCTGAAAACAGAGCTCCAACAAAATATAGAAATTTATATTTTTATCTTCTAGAAATAAATAAACGAAGACGGTAATCGACATTTATGAAATGAAATATCTGAAGCTGGACTTATTCCTACAATCACCGAATGTTAGAAATTATAGTATTTTATGAACATTTGTTGTCTATACGTTTAATATCTTGTTAAATGAGTATCTTATCACAGATGGGCAATACCTTGATGCTGATGGTTAATTAGGTTGTCATATGTTCAGAATCTTTTACTTTGACCACTTACAATAAAGATGTATAACACTCAATAATACTCAATAGCTGTGACAAAATGTCATGGATTTTTTTAACCAATTCTGTGAGTCCCTTAAAGACTTTATTCTGTAAAACAAACGACTTCTTTTCATTTAAGTTTTTAGGCGATTCACTTCATTTATTCATCCCTAACGTGACTTACCTAGGCAGAAAGCTAACATCCAACGCCAGTCTATCAAACGCTGAGTCTATTTCTCGTGCAGCCAGTTGATGGTTTCTTGATTTCTTCGAGAATCCAAACAATCCTGTGACGGGAATAGATTCATGATGTATTCTATTGCTTTGTAATAAAATATTCCAGATATTTCTGTGCAGTCAGTGGACCACATTAAAAATAGAGGACTTCTCCATGTGAAGATTTTAAAAACCTACCGTGACTGACAACAGAAGTACCGTAAAAACATAACCAAAGCACAAACAGAAACTAAAATTGAATGTTGTTTTTCTACAAACTGAGAGAAATGGTTTCTTACATTGGTGGTAGGGGAGAGGTAAATATCTGAAAGGGTATAACCCTCTTACAGTTGGGGGTCTAAAAAGACACTGAAGATATGTTATTACATGTAATATAATATCACTTGGGTCAATCCTTGTCAACATTAATGGACTGTATTTAGACGTTTGCAAGGAGGGGTAAAATAGATCGTCGAAATACTATTAAAGCTTGAGTTAATGAGGAGCTTGAGTTAACAAGGAGCTTTGGTTAACAAGGACCTTGAGTTAATGAGAAGCTTGTGTTAACGAGGAGCTTGAGTTAATGAGGAGCTGGAGTTAAGGAGGGGCTGGAGTTAAGGAGGAGTTTGAGTTAATGAAGAGCTTGAGTTAACGATGTGCTTGCGATAATGAGGAGCTTTGGATAACGAGGAGCTTGAGTTAAAGTTAATTCTTTAGGATGAGGTAAAAAATAGTAAACAATCCCATTTGTTTGTCTTTTATGACGTCATATGAATGCCTTAATGAATTGCCTAAGCCATTGGTTACACACTGTTTGCGTACCCATCTTTTTAATCACGTAGTCATTATAGATACTCTGCATCTGCTATATACGTTCCCATGGTATCCACCCCTGTCGGCACTTAGTCGGCACTTCACTTTTACCAGTCAGTATGCTTATATAACGAATGAGTCTGCCTAAACACAACCGAAACTTTATACAAAATCTTACAGGCTGACACTTTAACTGGACAGCCTTGATGGATGTTTAAGAATGACAGAAATTCAACTCACCTGCCAGACGAAGCAAATCAAAAGTAATTTTTTGATTCATTCCTATGTTGTTTTAAACAACGAAGAGCTTTGTAAAGAATGTATACGTTTCTTTGGATATCTAAATGATTGTGTTGTGTTTTCTTCATTGTTTATCCATTCTAAACACCGGTGATTACTATTGAGTCACAGTGCACCCGAGAAGCTAAGACGCGCGAAATAAGTGAGAGCGCACTGAGAGACATAGCGTACATTGGTCTTACAGAGGTTCTTCACGTAACGTCATTGCGTTTAATTTTTTGGCATATGCTCATGCGTAGAAAGTGTTATCGATACGCCTTAACGACACGGCCTTAGTAACATGGACATTTGGGAGTAAAAACAGCCTACGCACAGCGCTTGACGAACCACTGTCGTCGCGCCTGCAAACGTACTGTACCGTTACTCGTGCAAATGCTAGCTGTGGGCTTACGTGATTTTGCCCACACGTACCCACTGAGCTCAAGCACATTGAAACCTAAGAAGTTCAGAATATTTCTTGGACGAGCAGTAACCTGTGTATTATGTGTATTATTTAATTTTTCATACACTCAGCGAATCTACGAGATTTGCCATGATCGACAGCCTATGAGATATATAGAACAAAAGGGATGTGTAAACCAATAACTATACATAATACCATACCAACCATAACCGTAAAACATTTATATATAAGTCTGATAAATTCCAAGTACGGACATTTCCATGATTTAACTTTTGAGTCTTATAATTTTGTAGGAGCGCCACCGTAAATCGAGCGTACAAGAAAACTTTTGGCCTTAAAAAATTACCTCCCAGTCTTGAATGCCTGGAAAACGGCGCTTAGCTGGTGTCCTACATGCACCCAGCGTTAATATAGGGATCTTCGTCTGTATAATTTCCCAATTAACGAGGAAAAATTCAACCATTTCTATGCATTTATCTATGAAAAATGGTAATAAGTTGGATTGCTGTTATCGAGAATATTTTCACCTACAATAAATTGCTTTTCTCTCTCTCTCTTAACCCTTAAATCAATGTTATGATTGGAGCAAGAAGTATTTAAAATCGCCTGCTTGTACTTTCTGAGGGGGAGCAAAACAATCGGTTTGCGCGGCAGCAGAGAATGTATGGATTTAACCGCCCCGTAGTCTTCTCGGAGATCTCAGGCTAGGAAGTAACCTCCGGAAGTGGTAATGTTAGTATTTTCTTTGATGAAAAGTCCTTCTCCTTAACATTTTACGTTTTCACCATACCATAAGCTACATAGAAATTCAGTTCATGTTTTTGGTATTATACATTTTCGTTTCACCAGCAAAATCCGGTACAGTAGTTCATTTTTTTTTGTCCCCTTCTGAATTTTTCACCCGAATTACCCGAATTTACCCCACTGGATATTTTCCCCGACATTTCGCAACGGTGGGGTATTTTCCCCCTCCTTTTAGGCACCACTTAGGCACCACTAATTGTTCGCTGTCCCTTATTGATGTACAAAGACTGAGCAATGAGCAACACCAGAAAGCTGACTTCAGCAGAATCAACAAAATACCGTACCGTGGCTCTGTAGTCGGTTTTACACTCGGAGGGCGCGGGGAAAGACTGGTTACAAACCAATGAGGAGCGATTCGACTATAATTCTCCTCAGAGTTTCGGTGGAACAAGTGCCGACAGCATTACAAAGTTACTGGTCATTTCGACCCCCTCCCCACAGCCAGAAATGAACTATTCTTGATGTACACAAAAACCACCAAAACAAAATTACCACAGATAAACTTAGCACATACTACGTAATTAATTTCTTCACATTTTTTTAAATTATCCGCGTTTGACGTGTGTCCTGTACACCTTAAAGCTGAAAAATGAGTTGAAAAGTTGTCAGTGAATATAACATTCTGTGGAATATGTCGTAGCCCCCACACTGAAAAAAAACATTGTGTAAACCCCATTTTTGCATTCATGAATATTAAACTTTTTTAATTTTAAGTAACCTTGAGTGACTGATATGCATTTTTTTGAAAGTTTGAATTTGGCAGGGTCAACTAAAATGTCGAGACGATTTTGATATTCAAATATGTGAAAGATAAGTGCATAGTTGTCTTTCATATTTTGTGACAGATCATCTTTTCCATTACTTCCTCTTTCATGAAAAACTGAAGAAGAGCAAATGTAGATGACCAGGCAATTGTCAGTATACCTCCAGCTTTAAATCATAACTTTGCGATCTTTTGATTTTGAGAAATCCTGTGCAATATCACTGAAGCTCAATTCTCACAATGACCTCTACACGCCACCCCACAAAAACCGCCCTCCCTGAGAAGATATTATTATGTAATTTTGTAGAGCGCGTTTATGTCAACCCCCCTCGGCACGTACGGTACCCAATATTCTACGCTTTAATCCAGCTATGCTAGCTTACTTACTAAACGCCATTGCGGTGAATACCATACAGTTTGATTGTTCCCCACACTGATCAACTTATACACATTAAATTTCATCCTGGTTCAAGCTCAGCAGTGTATCAATATATGATTAGAGCCCTATTTTTGTACTTGTATGTGTAAATATAGCCAATATTTGGATGCAGGAATGATGCATGGATGCAGGAATTTTGTGAATTGACCAGAAATTATCTGAGATCCTCGCATGTAAGACTGGGTAGATTCCTGGTCACCTAAATTTACCACAGTGACACGGTATATTCATCTTTCGGATGTAGAAAAAAATGCCTCTAGTTTCAAAAAAGTTTTGGGGAGGAGAAGGATAGTACGTTTTCAATAACCTAATGCCCACGCTGCTGTGAAGTGACATTTCTGCCACCTGACGAGTATTTTTCTCAAAAATGTTCTTGTTGAGAATCCTAGCTGCGCCATTGTTAGCGTAATTTTTTAAATTCCCCAGTCAAAGTCTGTCCCCGCACTTGCCCTAGAAATGGTACTCCGCCGCACAATTACTTGTTGTATGGTAATGCACCGTATTCATTGTGTATACTAAGGAAACGCGTCACAAAGATGATTTGGAACCTTGACTTACGCAACATTGGAATTTGTTTCTATTTCGTATTTTGTAGTACTTTTTGCTATATTCTATAGGTCAGTGAAGTAAGGTGTAATTCTTCGGAACCTTCAGTTAAACACCTGAAAATACAGATATTTGTTTACGAAACTCCAATCTGATAACAAAGTGACCGCCCAAATCTACTTTCTGTCCCTTTTCTTTCCTTAAAGTCCTGAATAGCAATGGTCAGTTACCCCTTTTTTAAGCATTGGCTATCTGTAAAGAGGCCAAAATTTAACACCGTTACAGTTAATGTCTACTATTGTAATAAGGTACTTGCTCCGTTAGCCTACATGATTTCATCAGTAGCCTAATGACTGATTCGTTGCATGTGACTTCGTTGCACAACAAAAACTCTTTATTGTAACGGCTTTACTGGTAAAGCGTTTCTTCCCAAACCTGGTTAGGGTTGGGCTTACACCCCCTCGAGACGATCCAAAAATTTTACCATTATTTACCAAGTAGCAATCGTACCATCCATTCGATTTTCTACCTCAGGTGATCATTCCGGAATATTTCGGGAATTGTACGAATGTCACGGCACACATTGTCTGGTTGCGTAAATGACCGTCGGCGAAATCACAAAAGTGTAACTAATAAAATTGTTGTTTTGCTCTCCAACGTCAGCCGTACTCTAGCGTATAGCATTCCAAGACGTAATCCCCCCCAAATGCCCCAGTCCCCTAGGCAGTTGTATCCCCAATCCCCTCCAACTTCGGAGATCCTGAGTATTTTAACCGATTAACATCATTTCTTTCAGTCTTTCCTACCACTGTGGGGAGTATGTGTTGTATATTTTAATGTGTTGAATGCCGCATAGAGTTTGATTTTATTGCGACAAGCTACAACCCTGCAACTGTAGTGTATTTGACTGTGATAGACATAGTAATTGATATAGTCTCAAACAAATGAATACCCTTGATGACTTGAGGATGGGGATAATGCCGGATGAGATTGCATATGGTTATGATTCAGAACAATACCCGATTGAACTGTAAATACACACATATTACTGTGATTAGTTGGTCATGCATAATGTCAGTTTATGCCATTCAAGGTCAGGATTTCTGTGAAGCAAAACTATGTTATCATGTCGTCTCGGTGCTGCATTGAAGCTGTACTATTACTTGAAAATTTGGTGTAAATCACGCTACTCACTGTCACAATTTAGCCATATATGTGTGCTTGACCTGGAGAGAAACTGCGACACTAAAGTATTTTTCTTTTGGGGTCTTTGCTACAAAATCTTGAAAATTGTTGTAAACAGTAAAAAAGTTCCATTGATAATTAATTTACTTCAGCCATTATTCCTGATTAAAAGTATATTATAAAAGGTCGAGGGACAGTCTTTCTAACTAGATAATACTGTGAAGAAACCTGAGAGATGTAGACTAGTCACTTTGATTAATGGAAGGTCTGTCGAGTTTAGGTGGTAACTGTTTTTTTTTTCAGAACCGTCAAAAATGATGCACTTGTAACAAAGAACTTTCCAACTTTGAAAATAGTAACACTTCCAAGAATAAGTCGACGTCGTTTATTAAAAAAATGAAAAAATCATTCAATATACTCAAATTGATACATCAGCACAGTCATTTGTCGTAGAGCTTTGAATGACTTCAAAGACAAGGAAGTACTCCTCTTTGTTTGTTGAAATCACATAAATACTGCACTATCAGTTAGTATAATGAACCCATCAGATGTTTCGTTTACAATCTTGCAGCCATGTTATTCTCTTTCTATCAACGATTGTTCTCAAGTAAAGAAAGATTTCATGCACTGGCTACTTAAATGCCTGTAAATCATTTATCGATTTAAAGTGTGTGGACAGAAAGCAATTCAATTGTTATTACTTTCATCTTAAAATATTAGAGAAAGATTAATGAAACGTGCATTGCTTGCATAAACCCTCATCGTACATTAGCCTCCAGTTGATGCACGGTCGAACGTTGATTAAACTTGTTCATTCATAGAATGCGAGGATAAAAAAAGACGAAATTGAGAGAAAATTTGGGTTGGTAAATAAATTAATTTTCACTGAAAACAAACTCCGAAAATGGTTGACAAGTTTTTACAACATGTCAACAATATTCGTGCCCAGTAGACAAAGCACCACCATTGTTTTGTGTGAGACAAAGCCCTGTAGATCTACGTTTTTATTAAATTCATCCATTCACTGAATTTCCTTCTAAAAAGTGTTAACCAAAGCGAAGTTGTCTGAAAAATCTTAGTCAAATTAAGTCAAATTTCTTCAGAGCGAGCTTGACAAACTTATCTAATCAATTGTCTGAACAGATTTGCGTCAACCAGTTACTGTCATGCCTTTTACAAAGAAGTACGTACACAGCTTTTCAGTAGGGGGGTTCGATTTTACCAGGGAGGTGTGATTGCATCTCCCTGATTTTAACACAAGTGGAACATCTACCCAACAAATTAAAACTCAATATTTGAAAACTTAATTTAAACTCAATGAATTAAAACTGTAATTAAAACTCATCGGTCATTATTTTAAATCTTGATCAGTTAACTTACATGTGACAAGAAAAATGGGTTAATGGTGTTTGCAAATACTAGTGAGTGTCAGTGGGGAGGAATGTAAACCGTTGTTATTGTTGTCATAAAATGCATCAAAATGATCCGCCCCAAATTCAGTCCATTTATTCCTTTAAAAACCTCGATATTATCGTTTATGACCTTTACTACTTTACCGAGCTCGGTCTCACATTCATCAGCTAATTGAAAACGCGACTCATACTATTGGTTTGATAATATTCCAATGGGTTTGATTCTTATAACCAATCTTTAAAAGCCTGTATAAGCTTTAAACAACAATAACAAGAAATCGAACAAACGGCCTCACTATATTTTGTGATTATCACTTAACAATCTTACCGTAATACCTCTTTCAGATGTCAAATACCGCCTGAAGTAATCTTGAGTACATATAAGAGCCTTACATAAGTCTCTTCTAAATATTCTAGGATCATATGAATTATTTTTAGTGATTACTAGTTACTACAAGGGGACGCCACCATTAACTCTACGTCATTGTAATGGTATTTAGAAAAAAAAGGAAGATTTATAATGAAAATCCTGTCCTTGAAATTATTACTATTGATTTTTTTCTTCATTTAGTGTATATTTTGCCATATTCTACGTTTTTGGAAATTGACACAAAAGCACCAAACGTGATTCTTCGTAAATGATTTAAGATAGCTATCTCGATAAGCCCCAGAGTGGAAGTGTAACAACTTGATTGGTATGGGAAAAAATAAATTCAGGACCACACTGCTTGCCCGAAATGGTCGCAATGATCTCCACATTAGCGCACTAGCTCCCTTGCATCATACATCTAAATACTTTTCGTCATTCTTTTTTATAGTAAAACGACAGAGGTAAATATTAAAGAAATAATTAATAAGAGAAATAGTGGAAGCTTTGTTCCTTGCAGGCTAGTTATATTACATACAAGGAAATTGCTTTCACGACATCGAAACACAGCCTCCAAGTACCTGATTGTTTTCAACAATTAACGACTTCAAATACGTAACAGGGGTATGCAGATGTATAGTGAAAGAACAGTGAGTGCAGATGCAATGCAAAAGGATGTATTGTACATTCGTGGCATTATTAGCTCAACGCTGAACCGAAGAAATGACTCTCTCTCCGTTGAAACTTCTGTTATTGTTGCTGTCAACATTAAAATGTGAGTATGGCAACATTGCATTATGTTCCGCTGTCTCATAAGTTCCCGTTCCTCAAGTAAGTTCAGTCTAAATGATCCCAGTTTTAACTTGCACTAAAACCCCAACTATTCTAAGAACAGTTGAAAATTCTGATCAAAGTACACAGTGAAGAAAATATTATCTTTTATTGTTTGTATCAGCTTCAAGTAGCAATTTTTATTCTAACAGTTTTCTTTCAAAATAAACAATAACTCGTCAACACTTGGAAAGATACAAGGCGATCTGTACAAAAGATAATATATGTTTGCATTCCAGGTGCTGACAGTGTGTCCGAAGTTACGGTTTTTCGTGGTGCGAATGTTAAAATGAAATGTTCCCTAGTGGAGAAAAACACTACATACGTATGGTGGTTCAACGGAGAAATCATCTATCTTTTCGACTTCACTAAACCCATTGAAATTGGTTACAAAAATGTTCAAGGCAGTAACACCAATTCATCGACGGTGTTGTACATAGAAGGATTCTCGGAGCGTAATGAAGGAAACTACACATGCGGATCTTTTAAGGGAAAGAAGAACGTTTACAAAATGATATCGTCACGTGAGTGTTTCTGTAATTATCAGTATCAATGAAAAATCTAAGAGCAATCAGCAATTTAAGGTGTAGACATGACATTTGTCACGAGTAGTCATCGTATGCAAAAGCAATCGTTGTCTGTGGTAAACTTAAGTGGAAAACAAGTGGGCTTATTAGCCTTTATTACCGATAAGGTAAATGTATTATTTAATGATCAAGGTGTATTTATTTAAAAAAAAGATTCTCTTTAGCTTTCATTTTTTCACCTTATAAAAGGGGGGAGCAAATTAAGTGCAAATTCAGGACGTACCTGATTATCAAGCCAACTCCAATGTTAATGTGCATCCATACATACACGGCAATTAAAGTTATCCACAAAACTTTACGCAACTTGTAATCGTGTACAGTATGTGAAAACTATTTATTCTCCATAATTTAATCGTTAATATAGCTTCCTCTTTCAGCCTACTATGTATGCAGCAAGAATGTCCAACAATCGTGACTTTAAATGAATCAACGAGAAGTATTGACATGAAATGCTATGGCGATCAAACAATACCAGTTGAAGATCATATCTGGACAGTAGACGATTTGGAAATACTTCATGGAAGAGAGACTAAAGTATTACCATCGACAGTACCTGGTATAGAAATGACTATCCAAGGGAGTACCACGAGGGTTGACCTTCTTGGTTACCAAACAAATGTCACTTGTTCTGTGGGAAATTTAAAGAAGTCTGTAACTTTCATTGGTACATTTTATTTGCAATTGAACAGTTTTACCGTAAAATATTGCTCAAGTTTAATTTCATTGTTTCACTTATGAGGTAATGCATTCTGGTAATTTATTCCCATTGTATTGAATACCATAGTGTTAATGATTGCATTCATTTCTCATTGCACATTACTAGTAATTATGTACAGCAAATATCTCAAACGACAAATGCCTATATATTTGTAGTAATAAGTTAAAACATTTTTTTGCCTCTTGAAATTCTATTTAATTCATTAATTATTCTTGTAAAAATAAAACAGATTACAATCATTCCAATAACTTTGGTAAATTTATACCTTTCTGTTTTTACACAGTGAATAGCGTTGCTGTGCCACCTACAACAACAACAACAATAACTCAGAACCGTAGGACTATTTTAATCATCACTGGGTCAATAGTTTGCGTCTTGATATGCTTCTTCTTGTTAAGGAACATTATTTAGAGGTAAGAATCACGAAATTCAGAGGTTCAATCTAAATTTGCGTCTGATAATTGTTTTTCTGCCTATAATATTTATCCTTCTGGGTAGATCTTGGACAACAAGAGCATGCCAAAATCAAACGAAATTTTTGGGAAAAAAAAGAAAAAGAAAAAAGCAAAAACTGAAGAATTAGCTGAGAAAGGCTTAGATGCTCAGATGGGAAACTTGGAACCTGGACCTAAGATCTTCCTTATCACAGTCAGAACTTACTGACTTTGTAGTACGTCTGAACCGTCACGAAATATGTCTTCATAAAACCAATCGTCAGACGTTTGGGCCAGACGAAACAACGGGCAGAGATTGTGTTAAGAATTACTATTTACATTTGTACACGGTTTGAGCACAGTCACGTCATCTAGTTAGAGCGCATCGGGAATCACCGAATCTCTCATGTCAAACGCCATTGAATTCTAATGGGATAATTGACCGACAAGATGAATCAGTTTTAGAAGAAAAAATGTTGGTCAAGTGTTTCTTGATCGGGACTTTTGTTCTATTTTCGATTTGACAAAGGATTACTCGAAGGAGAAAAGAAGATGGATTCCGGGTAGCCCGTAACTTCACTTTTTAAAACGATGTTGAAACATACTGCGTACAGACTAGCAATATCACCAAGCAATTTAAGATGAACAGGAATCTCCGAATCTTTGTTCAGAACAGTAGATACTTTGTTGGAATAAGTTTTGATATACTTGTATCGTTTTGTTTAGTTCCCAAGGCCGATCGGATCTCATTATCGGATCTGATATTAGCTAGTCTTAAAGTTACCAGGCTTGTCGAAAGTTGACTTAGTCCAGTTTCGGGTGGTCTTGTTTCTCTATTTCCTTATATTTTTATCTCTTACATCCCTCTCACCAGATTAAATAAAAACTTGTCCACTCCTCAAAATATTACCGCACAGTGGGAAATATTATGTCTACGATGAGTTGCGGAAGATGCATCATTTGAAAGTTTCGGTAAAAATATCTATTCTTGAGCAACAAATAAATGAATATATCAAAGAGAAATTTATGTCTTGAAAAGAGGGCTACCGTCCTGTCATACTTTTAATAAGCATGACAGGACGAGAATAAAAATAGTCTTTTAATATATGACTTTTTGTCTGTAAATCAAAGACACAATATTTTCCGTTAAAAGTGACACAAATCTTGCAAATAATACGTTTCTTCTGTGTTCTGCGAAATTACTTCATTTTTACGTTATCTGTATAATCAGCGCAAATTCTCACATAACAGACCTAAAACTGCAAAAATTATGCCCGTGCTACGTTACCAGCTAACGACAAAGTTATAGTAATGTCATATTTGCATTTCTTCTGAAACAAAAAAGATACATACTTATTGCAACTTATTTCACTGTTCTCTACCGAAACTTGAAAGCGCCATCAAGATAAGTATATTTTTGCCCCATGAGTTGACAATTTCTACATAAAATGTCTACATACCGAGGTAATATCTCACAAAAAACCCCCCAGAAAAATGTGCAATTGTTCAGTTGTGTTATCTTAACAACTTAAGATTTGTCTGCAAAATGTTAACTTATTTACTTGATTCTTGTTAGGAATGCAACATTTTTTTGAAAAATGTTCATATAACAACTTGTCTCATTCTGTCGATTGAACAATTTGCTGCAAAATGT
>VJOZ01103123.1:4017-15832 GCA_009801055.1 Stichopus horrens | reverse complement strand
CCTGAGTCATCATTTGGAAAAAACATTCAGAGTCAAACTGACTGACATAAGTCGTACAACCTACATTTATTAACCAATATAGGAATATTACCTGAGGTGAATAACCTGGTATCGGTTGTCCCCATGTTACCCTATGATGAATAGTCACCTCTCAATTCTTTTGGCATACATGTGCGATCCATAACATACCTGAAATTTTATCTTTCAAATCATCGTCTCCTTTGTTGCATTATCATGCCGTCTGTGATTCACCTTCTTTGCAAGAGTGCATCTCGAGCTGACGTGAAAGCAATGCAAAAGGAGTCAAATATGGCTAAAATTTACCCCTTCCATAGCCTTCTCATTGCTATTCTCAGGTGTGCTTGTACGTTTCACCCCCCCTCCACCACCTCCCTCCTGTCTGTCTCATGTTTGAGCAAAAATATGTTTTCAGAATGACTGTTAAGTCAACCCTGTGACTCACCCATTAACATATCTGTCAATAAACCAAATGATCAGATGCTTCCAGGTCAGTCACAGAGGCAACCTGTGTCTTTTTCCTTCCATGGTTATTTTTATTCTGTATACTGGTGCCTCACTTTCCTATCTAGCTCTTTCTATTTTAGACTCCAATGTACCTCCTCAGTGAGCACGATTTTAACACCGATTGATTTTAGTATCTCACCCACTTTGGTATTGATTGCCGACCTAACCCAGAGCCTCTCTGTCTCTCCACGTGACGAGCAATATGAGAAAATATGTTCGCCTGCCTTTGTGATTAGTTGATAAGCTTGCGTTCCTAGAGAAAGTCAAGGTGGGGATGCTCATCGGCCGATGGTTTGGGAAGAATTGATGTCTCAGGTGGATGAAGTGCTTGGAGATAATCTTTGTTCGGGTCTGCTTGACTAGCAAGCTTGGGGAAAGAATTCTCCAATATGGTTTAAGGACCAGGTGTTTCCTAAAACTATCTAATCAAATAATTAGATGTAGTACATTACTTTGCAAGGTTGAATTGAAGTTAATGTGAAAGAAATATCACATTTTGAATCAATCTGGTAAGCCTTGATTTAGGCCATGTTGATAGAAAGATGGAATTTGTATGACAGGGCGGTGAAAGGCTGCCGTGTTTAGTGGTGATGAGGTCAATGTTCATTTGAAGGATGATGAGTCATCTCATGATTTATCAGTTGTGAAATTTAAATAATTATTTGACTAATTTAATTGTCTTACAACTTGAACATGTTTAGAAGAACATGAAATGAATATACGTTTCTTTTAACTGTGCTTGGTGTGAAAAAGTGACAGCCTTAAAAGACACTTTAAATTTTCATTGCGTTGAATCTTTGCATGATTTATAATATTTTAAGTTGTAACTTCTGTAATCTTGAAGGATAACACTGTGCCTACCCTAGTACCCTATTCCTACAGTAGATCAAATATTTGCACTCCCTTTTTCAACCTCTTTTTATGGTTTGCAATGAAGGTAATCATTTGAAGAGGCCAGCAATCTTTTTGAAATCCATCCCCCTGGCATTTCTCCCAATTAACGATGTTTGATTTGTGCAGCAATATGCAGATTTATTTCAGTCATAAGATCTCAAAGTTTGATTTACATATTCAGGTCAGTTGTTTGTCCTTAACGTTGACCTGCTTTCGATCAGATCTCCTTGAAAAGGTGAGTCCTTCAGCTGTTTCTCTTCTCTTTATTAATCGTATCACTGAGGTTCCTAAGTCTCAGTTAATATCAGTCATGTATGAACTGACACTCTCTGTTTGTGTGATGGGGCCAAACAGAAGTGTTGAGCCTGTCTGAGAGAAAATTTCAGAAGACTCCAGAAGCAGCAGCAATGTATTGTGTCTGGTGTTTGAAGGTCTCATACTCAGGGACCGACCCACTCACAATCTTGTCATGTAGTGACCCACATGCCTCTGAAGGTCTCATATTCAGGGCCCGACCCACTTGCAATCTTGTCCCGTAGTAACGTAACGTCGCTACCAGTGGTCATCCTTGAATTCAACCACTCACAATTAGACTCAAAACAGATACTTGAAGTTGGAATCCCTGGGATGCAAGTAAATGTTTGAACTTTTCTGATCTTTTATGCGTCTCTGTAAATATTGTATTGTTAATCTCATCTCTATCGCGTGTATCGTAGCTCATTTGAATTTCGTTCCTGAAAGCAAGTATATGTTGATGGTTTTCTTTTAAATCTGTGATCCAGATCAATTCCCGAAGAACGATTGTTTCGTTAATAATTTAATAGCGCAGATCTAGTCAGTTCTCTGTGGGGTACATTCTCAAATATTTTCATCTGCATTTGAATCAGAATAGTCTTAATGTGTTAAGAGTTTGCTGTTCGTGGTAACAAATTATTCAGGCTTGAGTTGCTTCTCGCCACTTCAACCATCTTGAAGTCTTCTTCGTAAATACTCAACAAAGCATGGATGTGCCATAGTTGCATGCCCTGTGGGAATGTGTATGAATATTCATCGTTCTGTGAGATGTGGATGAGAATCTTCTTGTAACTTTGTATGAGCTGGTTTTTATTTGGACTGGGTGGACCATTCTCTGTTCAGTTTAAAGTGTAAAAAATAAGTAAAAGGTAGAAGAGAAGATACATGAATGCATGGGAGGGTTTAAAAAAAAAACACAATGGTATTCCTGTCAGCTGAGTTATTAAAAAATAATTTTCTTTTCAAATTTGATGTCCAGTAGCCACTTTCACCCTCTCCCTTTGCCTTAATCCTGTGCCAAAATGTAAAAATAAAGGAACTTATGAAAATAAACTGAGCAAATTTTGGAGAGAAAAGAAGGCACTAAATATTTGTCGTGATAAGGTAACTTCAGAGCAGGTTTAATTCCATAGTCATAGGTAAGTTTAATACGGTGAGTCGATATTGCTGATGCGTTGCTCTGCCATGAAGAATCTTTATCACTCTGTTGCAAATTTTATTTATTTTTTTATTTACAGAACAGAGTGGTGGGACAGAACCCTGGAGAGAGGAATTATCACGTCTTTTATGCATTATTGGCAGGAGCTGATGATGGGGCTAGAGGTGAGAAATCGGATGAATGCTTTTTCGATGGTTCTCCGCTTATTCTAAACAAAATTCAGATTTGTTTTGCTCCCACAGTTGTGGTTCGTTCAAATGAATGAAGATGCTTCATTTGTGTGCTTGGATGGTCATGTTATCCTCAGAAACCACAAGCTCTGGGTGATTTACAGCAGGGGGACGAAAACAAAATGGAAAGAAAAGAGTTAGGGATCATTGTTTTGTTTTCACTAATACCTTGGTTAGATTGCATCAGACGCATCCTATACATGTACACCTAGTTAAACCGAGTCTAGAGTCAAATGAACAACAGTTGTCAGATTGCTGCACATTTCATGGCACATCATCATCGGTGATAACACTAACTTCAAAAGTCAATACAAAGAGGAAATACCTTTTAACAGGGTAATCAACTGTAGCCTATCTTGTAGTCATAGGCTGCAGGTAGAAGTTCATGAAGATATAACAAGGAGGCCATAAGTGGCACAAGAGGAAGTCTTTTGTCATTTTAACCTGACAAAGAAATTGTCATGGGGACTTATATAAAGCTGTCTGACTTCGTCAGTATCTCAATTCAGGAAATCAAATTTGATACAAAAATAATATACTGAAGCGTTATTGCCCTGTACCTTGCATAAGTATGAAGCATCAATATAAATCAATACAGTAGCAATACTGTTGAGTCACAGCATGAACAGCCCCCCCCCCAACCTCCTTCCATCAAGTACATTTCTCAATGTACCTGTGATATAACTTTTGGCATTTTGTTTGCCTGCGTTTACAGTCACCTTTCATCATTTAATTGCTGCTCAAAATCTGTAGTCTGTCTTGTATTCCAGTCGTTCAACATTGCGAATCAACTTTCATTGTTGTTTGGTCTATGTATGTCCAGCACCTTTGGCTCAATATCCTTAACAAATAGGTGTTTGTCAAGAAATTTTGGTTTGTCTCAAACTTGTGTTTTTGCTAATTAGTAATTCTCATGTATGATAAACATAGTGTGAATCTCATAACATAGAAGAAACAGATAATGCACTTCAAAACTTTACCAAAACTGTATACACTCACCTACGTTCAGGTGAACAAGTTTGCATTGTTGTTCATGAAATGTAGACGTGCGTGTTAAGTTGGGAATTCCTCGTTCCTCCCTTCCATTCTGAGTGCATTCAACCTCAAGTGTTGACGTTCTTGTGCTCCTCTCTTCCTGAAATTTTACATTTTGTGGGTAGTAAATAGTTTTCAGAACGATTTAACATTTTAATTGGGCCTCTCTCCAAAATGAGCCACAGACCGCCTGCTGTCTGTGAAAAGATGGTAAATAGAAACTGAATTGTTTGCAGAAATGCTAACCCATAAAACTCATGTTATCGACAGAGAGCACAATTTGTCCTATTTCCTTTAAAGTGAGGCATACTCTTTGTCTGAATTATGATAATGATTTTTAAACTGTCTTTTCTTTCAGTTTTCAATAATTTTGTTTGCCAACATTTTGGATGTCAGTTTCTCCTTATATTCCTTCTAAAGTAAATGTGAAACTGGAAGTGCTTCAAAACAACTCAACTGTCCTTAATATTTACTTTACTTTTAACCATAAAATATTAATTGTAAAACAAAAGGGGGGGGGAGAAGTGTACCTCTGTGTAGTACAATGACACCACACTGTGGACATTATGATGGCATCCTCCTCTCACTGGATGTGACATGAAATAGAACAATGCAGTCCTTTTTTTTTTTTACCATTTCCTGAAAGAGTCTCCCTGAATACTGCTAATCTGCTTTATTTTTTGTTTCATGGTTGACAGAACTTGTCACTTAATGTTATGCTGTCAAAGTAATGGAATGCCAAATGGACAAATATTCTGCTTTAATTGTTTATTTGACGTTACCCTCTGTTGATCATTTACTCATTCCACTGTTATACAAAACTTTTTACAGATTTGGTGGTTGTTATGCTGTTATTCGAAAACATCAGAATTATTACCCTTTTGGCTTCCAAAACACAATAGACTTTACAAATGCACCACTGATAAATTTGACAAGGCAGTAACTAACGACCCGATACGAAACCGGTTGGTGTTTGTAAAAACGTGGAATATTGCTGTTTGGCAAGTCCTTCCTTGTAGATGTTTGCAAATAACTGTATGTTGCTGACAAAGTCATTATTTAATCAAGCATGAATCAGAACAGGTCTTCCAATCAAATGTAATGAAGACTAAAGCTGTACTCATTCATGCAAATATTTGTGCAGGATATGTACATGCTAAAGAGTGTCGTTGCACGATCTGTATGTGAAGATTACATTAGCCATTGAACCAGCATATTTTGTCCATATGTGATTAGTCAGCACAAGATGGTTTCAACACAATGCATATGCCTGAAAGTAGAAGTTATAATTGGTAATACTGGTCCAATGATTCTCGTGGGAGGCTACCTGATCACATGCACTACTTGATGTATTTTATGATTTATTTTGCAGATATTTCAAGCCAAATTTTTGGAAAATTCCAATACATTGTCTTGTTCTCTGTTTGAACTATGCCAGCATTATAGGCTTGAGCTCTTACAACAATGGAGATAGTTTGTTCATTTGTAGCAAAGCGTACAAGTGTCAGTTTCTGTGAAGTTTCTCCTTGGACAGTGTGCTTGAGAAAAGGGAATCACACAAGTTGTGTATCCCCTCCTTGGTTTCCCAGAAAATGATGTACAGATATGTTACCAAGGTAACATGCTAATTACCACTTAGTGAATGGATGCTGTATATGCCAAGCAAGTTTTGAATGAATATGTAATATCATTAAACTTTTGAGAAACCATATACTATGACTGAAAAGACTATTCCTTAATGAAGTGAAAGTGATACATGACAACACACTTAATAACCTTTTGCAGTATTTACTGTGCCTATTAGCCTTGATCTGAACAACACACTACCTCTATACCTTAACTACAATGTAGACTATATACTGTGTATCTGCACTACTGAGGAGAGTGATAACTCAAATATTAAAAGTAGATCTATTGGAATGTATGAAAGTAATTTTTTCAGCATCACTAATTTACAGAAATGAAGCAAACCCTACAAATAGATTGCTTTGATTTTCCCAAAAGATTCCCCGGCTGCATTTGTGACACTTTCACATCAGCCCTTGCACTGAGCTGAGGACTCACAGCAAATGACTCGTGCACTGGGTTTATTGGAAAACAGGTGGATCTCATTTTATGCCTGTACACCCTGCCGTAATGAAAATCGCCCGGAGACATGCTAATCCAGCTTTCTCAAGTCCACCATCTTTATTAACATGTTGTTATGGTTGAAATGAAGATTAACAGGAGTCATGTCCTAGGGTGTGATTCTCAGGAAGGCACATGTTTTTAGTCCCTGAGAAATTGACAAAGGCCAAAAATTTTAAACTGCATCGATGAAAATGAAGAAATGGCTTGCTTTCATTAGCTGCTATGCGTCATAAGTCAATGCCTTTTCTTGAGATGCTGGAGAAATGACTGCATAGTGTGGTGAGGGTAAGAAAGTGTAATCATACAACAGCAAGCACTAAGTCAGTATCCATATTATAGATGGAAGAAGTGAGTAAAAGTTTTCTGTGAATTGGCATCATATAATGTGGTCCATAATGTATTGAAGAAGTCATTTTGCATTTGAAAAGTCCTTAGTCTTTGGATTTATTGAAGTTGGTGCAATATCTTGGGAATTACTTTTGCATTCATAGTAGGCTCTCTTTTCTTCTGAACAGAAGTAGCAAAGTCGTGGACCTTAATGTCCGTCAATGATATTATTAACTAAGTAACAAATGTCTTTAATATTGTTAAATTGTCTGAATAGCACATGAGTTGGTAAAAAGTTAATACCACAGCTGATCTGGAAGTGATGAAGATCAGTTCATTTGATTATGAACCACTGGAATTACATACAACATAACATTTTAAATTTGAATTATCAGTTAGACAAAATCATATGAAAATTTGCAAATATCAAGAAGAAAATTAGGAAATAAGAGAAGTTGTAAAGATTAAAATCATCTCCATCTTAAGTACAGTTGTATCCACTGCTGTTGTTTAAGGATCTGATACTGTAGTATAGTGTCACATACAGTCACTGCTCTGAGAGCTACCGTGTAACACAGATTGATACTCTAAATTCCAGTCAGTGTTAACTTTTGTTATGTTTAATATCCATGTGTGTCAATGTACATTCATCTACACAATGACATATTGAACTTAAGTCATGTTTTGGCTACATTTATTGTCATAGACACTGGGATTCTTTTTACAATTTATCAAATTTGACATGAAATCATGGTTGGGATGCTCTTTGCTCTCTTCTTCAAACCACCTCACACTAGGTTTGCTTTCTTGGTTGTAGCAGTGACTCAGCTATTTTATATTATTAAACCCAGTGAAGGGTGGTTTCTGTTCAGTCTTTTTGCACAACATGTATATATGATATAGTGGAATATGTTCATTACTCTAGTTCAGATTTCCTGGTCAAATAAATATAGCTGTTTGTATAAGCGATAACATCGTAAATAAACAAGGTATGTTTTTGGTACTATCCCCTGTAGTGTCAGCATACATAGTGTATTTTCTGTACACAGATTAAAACACCAATTAGCCCATACACTATATGTAGTCTGATACCAAACTTCCTGATTAATTTCAAGTTCTGAAATGTCTGTTGTTGGTTTGATTATCACTCTGATCAGTTTACTTATGATGTTGTTTTGCTTCAGAATCAAAATAATTACAATTCTCAATGACATTGGCAAAGTTAAAGTTACAGTATCAAGAGTATAGCTTTTTAATTATGAACACATGCAGTTACAGTGCTCAGGAGTATCCAAACGTTTATTTTGGACGAAATGAGTCTTTCATTATTTGGACATGCGACAATGGAGATGAAGGAAATCAATTCCTGTTTCAGGAGACAGATGGCAGAATACTTTCAAATACTTTTAGGTTTTACTTTGATGGGATGTTTTATCTTGCATAGGGATTATAGATATTGAGCCTAACTCAGGAATACTGTACCTGATAGTGCAGTAAGGAGGAAATGATGGTTTAAAATACATAGTTAGTGTTTTCAAGTGGTCAGACACTCTACTCTGGAAATGTTAAACAACTTAAAACCATTGTTCAGAGAGGTTAGTTTGTCAGGAGGTGATAAATTAATCAACCCCATCCTCAGTGGCTTGCATTGGAGAATATTGAAGAGTGTGCAGGATATAGTGCTTAGGGATAAAATTTTAAAGGCTATTGTGTCTCTGAAATACTGTATCAAACTTTTTTGAGAAGTTTTTTTTATTTAATCTGTTACATTGTACATGTCAAAGGTAACTTGTGTACAAGTAAATTAATGATTTATTTTCAAGGACCTTGAATGTTGTTAATATGATACAAATTAGGTATTGTCAGTAGTAGGTATGTATCTGGGAATGATAGTCTGTGAAATAGTGGCAAGTTATCATTGGCTACCACAAAATAAATTTGAAATTGTGACAACAAGACTTACAATTGATCCTATCAGGGGAATTTTTCATTCCTTGAAAAGACTTTTGATGCCGTGGGTTATCCAGCATTTTTCATCAGGTGGGAGAGGGGCTGAAAGCAGAAAAGTTTTGAAGTGGAGGGTAAGCAGTCATGACACTAAGCATAGCAGTACCATTGGTTTGGCATGCAGCATACTTGGTGTTAATGCCTCTCAGATTGCAGGAAACATCAATCACTTCCTAGTCTCTCTGACTTCGTGAAATTAGGCTAAATGTTTTTGTTTTCTTTTTTTTTAAACTTTTGTTTCAAGTGGTTGCAACATCCCCGCCTGCCCCCTTCCTTGCATATGCCCATGATAATTTATATATGGTGCGGGCTGATACGGTGTAGTGTAGCATGTTACAATATGGCATGGTGCAGTTTGTCATGGTGGAGTGTGCTACTGTTTTGGTACACTATGATGTGTGCAAAGTAGGGTGTCCTTCAGAATGATGTGGTATGGCTCCATGTGTTACATAGTTAGTGCTATGGATTGTCTTACTATGGTGTGGTCGATGCTATGGTTGTGTGTAAACTGTTGTTTCCAGTGGTTGCAAGTTCTCCCACTTACCCCCTTCCTTGTGTACCCCCATGATAATTTACATATGATGTGGGCTGACACGGCGCAGTGTAGCATGTTACAATATGGCATGGTGTAGTTTGTCATGGTGGAGTATGGTACTGTTTTGGTACACTATGATGTGTACAAGCTAGGGTGTCTTTTAGAATTGTGTGGTTTGGCTCAGTGTGTAACCCTTTATGAAACAGGCCCAGAACTTACGAACAAGGAACTTAGGAGAGTGCATAGTACACATTTTAACAGCATCACTGTTTTACAAACACCCAAAGCAGTGCAGTAGAGACTGGTAGAGTACACTAGTGTTTTGCAGCTGAGGTTAATAATGATAGATACAATGTACAGCAACTCTGTACTGTATGATTTGAACTGTGCATTATGGTCTGGTACTGTTTAACAGAGCACATAGTTATGATGGCTATTGTTGTAGATGCTATACTTTGGGATGTATAATCTGGTGTAATGGGTGCAGTGTGCTTTTACTGTATATTAGCTACTGTGTACTTAATGTCTGCACCAGGGCCTAAATTTGGATCTGGGTACCTATACCCAGTCCTTGGTCGGGTACCCAGGTAAAATATAGCTTCCATCAGGCTGTGAGTTCATTGGAAAGTCATAACATGACAATTTACTTTATACACATAATACAACACCATGTATCATAGTGATCTGCAGGTATGGGTATGACTGTGAAATGTTCTTACAGTATTTAATTATACATGCTTAATTCTGTCACACATAGGATGTAGGTTAGTGAAACTTTTGATCTGGATGGCACCAATTCCAGAACAGATTCCTGACCCCTATTGGTCAGATACTGTACCCTTGTTCCCATTGAAAACATTGTGTGAACTTTGTTGTATGTCAGTGCCATCTGGTGGTAGAATACCATCATGAAACTCTGTGAGGTGATGCTCCCTGAATCTCTGGCAAAATGATAGTTTATGAGAGGAAGGAAGAGGAAGAAAGAAGAAGAAGAAGAATGAGGTCATAGCACTCTTTGTATAACAGTACTGGATACGTTCCAGAGTTGAACTTAGGAAGCAGAGTTTCAGGTGCCACGATCAGTCAAAGTTAGGTTGACAAGAATGAAGAAATATTCCTCCCAGTACTTGAAGATATATTCCACATAGTGCTGCATTGCAGGTAGAGAGATACAAGAGTTCATTCACTCTAGCTTTCTTGGCTGAATGCATCCATGGGCAATGGTCCCTTAATAATCTCATGACTTAAGGCTTCAGTGCACAAATTACCCCAAAGCAAACAAACCTAAGAATGGATGACATGAAACATAAAGAAATGTATCTTGAATACCTTGATGTCATGCCATAAGTATATATTTGTAGAACACAAACAAAAGTGAGTGTAATATATGACAATATTATGTAAGAAATATCCCAACGAAAGGTGTTGTGACTTTGTAGCTCTGCTAGTGACATCATTCTATCTCAGAAAGGAAGAAAAAAAGAGGTTCTTGATCATGCGGTTTTTATGAAGTAGTACCAGCTGGCATCTATCATTTGTGAGGTGTATCTGGGTACAGGACAAGTACGGTTTTGTGAGACTTGTAAATGAAATGTGAGAGATAGATCTTCTGTAGAGGGGGTACTAATTAAATGAGGATGGTTCTTAAAAGCAGCGAATATGCACTGACAGTATAAATTCTGTATGGATCAGAGTAGTTTTTTAAGATTATTATGGATTAATATCGCATACACTTATTGAATACTAAATGTGATAAGGTGCTAGCAATGGTGTAGTTAGGTTAATATTGTACAGACACAAGTAATGTTTTGGATGCTACAGTAGCTGGATGGAAAGCAAGTAATGTTGCAGTTAAGTATATTGGTTTGACCCAAACTTTGAACAACTGAGGTGAGCAAGTACTTCCAAAGTGAACTTGTCTATGAAAGCAAAAACAGTGCAGCCTTTGTAATATGAAAACGTATGAAAGTATAAAAATAAAAATGTTTTATTTAAAGTTGGAGGCATGAAGTTTATTTTCTTTTGGGTCTCTATGTTAGTGAAACTTTGGATTCAGATAGCAGTCTCAGAACCAAGTCCTGACCTTGTTGGTCACAGCCCCAGGTACTTGGATATCCTGTGCAAATACTAGAACAGATACACCTCAATCGAAAGTGGTGTATGCTGAGAGCTGAGAGCAAGCCCATATGCTTTAAATTTCACAAAGTGCATTTAGGACTCTCACTGAGTTAGTCCTCAACGTAGAAAATGATGAATATGTAATACCTAAATAAATTATTTCAAGTGAAAAAAAAAGATAAGTTTTCCACTTGATGCTACTTTTAATACTTTCTCTACATGATAGTTACGTCCATCAAGTATTTCTGTAAATATCTGATAATTGCTTGCTGCATCTCCCATCTCCCCCATCCTCCTTCTTTTAAAGCCAAAAAATCAAAGAAGAGGTAGAGTTGAAAACACTTCCCTCGTCATCAATTTCCTAAACTTAAATCATACTCTTCACATACAGTACATACAACAGTTCATAAAAGAAGCTACAAAGTAGGAAAGCCGCTGTGAATCAGACTGTCATGAAATCGATACTCCATTTCAATGTAAAGACCCATTAACTGTAGTAATAGTAATGGTGACAATTGCATGTTGTTTCAAAAGATTTCTCTACAAAGTTTCCATGCTTTC
>VJOZ01102986.1:0-10097 GCA_009801055.1 Stichopus horrens | reverse complement strand
TGGATCTCATGCTTGTCATGTGGGTGATTCATGTTTGTTTCAATATATACCATGAGGCAAGGAATCACTAAGCCTTTTGGCTTTCTAGTTCTTTTTGCATCAAAGTGGAAAGTAACTCAAATCAAATCAAATTTAACACTGCTGTAGACTTGTGCTGGTTATTTGACTCCTATTTCACAGACTTTGCAACTCCTGGCTGAGAGTTGGGAACAATGGACTAAACTTTCCTCGGGTTGATGGCTCCTGTGGAATTTTTAAAACTGTAGAAAGTTCATGAAGATGATTTTTCACATGCTGTATGAATTAATGTATAGCATTAAAATATGTATGACTGTTTATTATTTCTCGTTTATCCATTAGGCTGAAGGCTTATCTGACAACTTAGACTGTAGGAAGATACACGAATCCCAGTTCTAACCCACCAACACTGTTTGGGGCGCTATGGATACAATAATTTCTTGCTCAAAATGTGTACAGGTAGATGGCAGATATGATGTCACTGAAACCTATATGCCAAGTGAGAGTTACCTCCAGAGTACCGACTATGCCGGCAATCAGTGCCCAACTCCAAAAAAATTATAGTCACCCAAGCCTTCCATACATTCCCTAACCTTTGGCGCTCACCTTGAAGCAAAATACAGTATTATGATCCATTGGAATGTGCCCAAACAGTACCCAGAACTGTACGTGCAATCATTAACATGAATCGTTGCCTCAGGAATGTTCACTATTTACAGTACCACCTAGAGCCCTACTTTCAGCAACTGTCTTTTGTTACAAGGATATTACATTGGGTGAAAACACGAAAGTACGATAAAAAAAAGTCATCACTATTGTTTCAAAATCAAAACTGCTTAACATACATTTTTGAAGTTGAATTGTCCCTAAAAGTCTTGTGAAAAGAATCAGGCAAGATCGTATTCAGCCTTACGGAAATTTGAAGTGATATCCTAACGTAGTGGGTGTAGCCTATATTGAGTAGCCTTATCAGGTCATGGATCTACAATTTGCTGCTTGTTAACTCTGAGTGGGTTAATTAGAAACATACAATGATTTAATCATGACATTGTCATAATTAACTGGGTACGTAGGTACAGCAGCTAGCTCACTTTCTTGAAGCCTTGTTCAGTTGGTCTCAAGTTCTGTGCAATGTTACTTTAAATTTGTGATCATTTTGAATGACCCAGCACTGTAGACATTCTCCTACAGTACATTACAGTTAACCACACAGAATAATTTAGTGTTCAAAATTTGCATGGCAGTTTCTATGTTTCTTTGGTATCTGTCACAAAACCGTGCACCCTTAATAGTGATGTTTGTACAAAAACTGCAACACATGCCATGAAATGACCCATTACAGAAATGCACACTTCTAAATACCGGATGTATGGGCCTATTTGGTTGGGTTTTGAACTACAGAAAGGAAATGAGAACAATTGATCAGAGGACGCAAAGAATAAACATCACATGCATGGCTGACACACCCCTTGTATGCATATTCATGGTGTGTAAATAAATCGCAGCTAGTGTGAGGACTAAGGACTAACGGTATGGTTTTTACAGTAAGTTCTGTTTGCACTCAAAACTATTAAAACTCTCAGAAGCAATAGTGCAAAAGAAAATAAGAAATTGAAGGAATCTCTGAGTTTCTCGAGAGATTAGAAATAAATCACCCCATGAGGTCATACATACTGTAACAATCCCTGCAGACTATGACTGCAGAAGTGTGTAATTTCAGTACATGCAGTTCTGTACCTCTCTAATTCATTGTGTTTGTCATATCCTGACCTACAGTACAGTAGCTACATAGCTTATTGATTTACTAAGATAACGTTCAACCTATCCTCCAATCCTTGTGTATTTATTTCATATTTTCATTTGGAAGATGATCCACAGTACGTCTATGAGGTGTTGAAATATTTTAGTCAAAGTGATGTGAGTTACAGTAAAGTAGTTTTGTAGAGACTGCAATTTACAGATCCACACTGATTCCTACTGCTGGGTGCAATGTACTTAAAAATACATGAAGATTCACTGATACAGTACTGCTGTAAACAACATCCTTGTGTGCTGTACAGTATATTGACCACGCTGTGCAAATGAAGGAAACAGTAGTTACTGACCACTGTATTGCTGAGAAAGGAATCTACACTATAACAAACCATTTGAAATATTTCATGTCATCAAGGTCAGTTGTTGCTGAAAAACAAGGTGAGTCATTTAAATCCACCATGCCAGGCTTCTTTCAACTGGAAATTAATTGGTATTATGTGTTTCATTTGAAATGGTTGTGAATAAAATGCTTTCTTCATTTGCAGTCCTTGAACATCATCATGTGCAGTACAGCTTGTGAGGTCTGTAAATGTACAGTTAAGGTTTCAAAGTAAACAAATGTAATTTGATCCAGCACCACCATTCATAAGATGCTGATGGGGAACCGAGAAAATATTTCTCTAAAACTACTACAACTGATTACTGAAATATTTAAGTAGATATTCTTTAGGGAACTGCCCAGAGTATTGTGTAATCTCTCATTAATTTCAGTCACAATTTTTTCCAACTATTTGCTAAAAAAAATTCAACTGAGGAAATGACTCTGTGGCTACACTGCAGTTAACTTTATCCTTCCATTCACTTCTCAGACAAATAACATTACTTTCATGGGGGGAGGGGGTGGTGAGGGGACTGTCTGTGAAGACTGATTATTGAACCAGTTGTTTTAACCTTCTCAACACTTGACCACTAATGATTTGGCAAGTTTCCAAAAGTATTCAACGTTTGGAGTGATACGGCCATAAACTTGCCATAACTAGAGGAGGAAGTGATAGGTACTTATCAAAGCTAGTCACAATTAACAATCATCAGTAAGCCCTTGAGATAAAGAGAATTGTGTTGACAGCGAAAGTAATGATATAGCCTAATGTTATGAGTTAACTGTGTACAATGATATTGCAGGATCTGTTTTAACGAAACATGTACTCCCACTCTGTTCAATTACACTTGTGTATTCATGGGTTACCCTGGTAACCGCACCATATTTTATTGCCTGGATCCAAACTTTATACCTGTCTCCTTCATAGTGAAAAACAACACAACTGCTATTTTAAGTCTGAAAATGTTTTGCCTTTTTTTTCTCCCACTGATCTCTGTTTATGTTCGAAGGAATTTACTGATTGGCAATGACACATTCAGTTCTGTGTACTGTATGCATGCTTTGTTGTAACATGTTTAGTTTGAGCAGTTTGTAAGCCTATTGTGTAGATGTACAAGTGTAGGTCTACTAGCCACCCACGGTCTGCTGTCTACAGTGTCAGAACTTCTGTACTACAGTACAGTGGTGACACAAATACAAAACTGCTGCATTGTGTCCATGCAATAAACTTTGCTCAGGGAATTTGCAAGGATCAGTGGGAAGTGTCAAGGAATCTATAATACATGGGTAATGTAGCTACCACGTATGAGAAGAATGTGAAGTCTAGAGGAAAAGCATTCTAACATGTACACTTTCCATGATACCCTTGTGTTAGAGTCTCTAACCCCATCAATGTTAAATGGTTTGATCAGGTCTTTAATATGCAGACAGGTGGTCTGACTGGTGGCCTACAGTATAACCAAGGAGTTGCTATAACAGCAGTTAAGTTTGATGGACCACTTGGTAATACACAGAACATCAAGAAAACAAAAACAGAATGAATAACATTAATGGGTAAAGAAAAGGATCTGATGTACATGTGATGAACAATATCAAAGACATCATTCAACAATGATGTATCTCTGTAGCTGGTGCAATATCTTTTAATAACACTTGTTATGTTTAGGTTTGTCCCTGCATCACTCACATTAAAGCTCACAGTTTCTGCATTTATAAATGTGATGTCAGACAAGACAAGAGTCTGGATGTATGGAAGACAGCAGTTGCACATACAGCAATAACAGTATACGTTGCATGCACTGAATTATTTATGTCACAAAGTTGGGTCTGTTGCAGTTCTCATACATACTGAAGTGCAGTTTGCTTCATAATTCATTTGTTTAGACTATATATGTTAGGAAATGACATCATTGATTCATTGTTTGTAAACATGATGATTAGATCATATGCTTTAATCTTGCACTTACAGGTAAACATTGACAGGTTGTTGCATACAGTTAATCTATAGATCTGTCATTTATCACAAGGTGCCCACAGTTTCAACATACACTTAGTAGATCGGGAGGAGGGGGGGGGTTATTAGATGGGGTGATATGAGAGAGACAGAATTAGAAGCTGAAAGATATATAGAGAGCTAGCTGAGACTGGTAGTTTGTCGTATAAATACTGTACTGCCCTGTGATGTGTACTTGTATTCTGCGTTCTTACTGTCAGCCTAGCTGAACAATGACATGCTTTGAGCTTTTTGGTCACTGGACATTATACTTTGCAATGTTGTACCAGCTGTGTGGGTATCAGTTCTGTCTGATAAAGTTACACATTAATTAATGGTAAGTCTCTAAAGAATACTTCTTGCCAGGTATATTTTGTGTAAAATGTTGCACAACCTTTATCCAAATGTTGCAGATTTAGTGTAGACAGTATGCTGTAGCTGTCAGTCCGTCTATTATCAGAACTATCTTTGCTGGTGCTCAGTTCAATGAAGTGTACTTTAATACCAGAATAAGGGCAACAATTGGTTTAGGACTGCAATGGATCATGCTTAAAATGTAAGTTGAGATTTCCGACTATGAATATGGTCAAGTGTCACAAAAAGACTTGAGCTTAACTTCACATTAGTGCAGCTAGTTTCTGGTCGAAAAAAAGGCCATGTTGATAATTTTAATCTCACAAGTTGTAGTAGTTTATCTATACGTACAAATATTCAATGACAGGTTTCTACCTTCAACTATATATATGCAGTAAATACTGTGTATTCCTCGTGCAGTTACATTATGTATTCCTTGTTTCAGTATCTGCGCAAGATTTATCATAAAGTGTTTGCAAATAAGCATTTTCTCAGTAGATGGATATTAGTAAAAGACATCGCCACTGTAGTGACTAAGCAATACTTGTTGTTAGCCTACCACAAGAAGAGCTGAGTGGGTAATCAACATAACTTTCAGTGCTTCTTGAGATGAATGAGGACCAAAGAGTTTCATTCATTTTGATTCCTCGCTGAAGGCAGGCAAGGAGTTTATATGGTCATGATAGTGTGTGTGTCTGTGTGTATGTGATGCCTTGGCCTGGAAACTTGATATCCCAAGAAGGGAATTGTGCCCAAACATTGAAGTATGAAAACCTATTAAGGGAGATATCTCAGCAATTGAATGTTGCTGGAACTTGATACTTGTCACATTAGTAGCCCTTGATTAGTAGGAAGTTTCTGTCATTTTCAAAGGTCAAAGGTCATGTGAGGTCAAGCACTTGGTCATACAGTAGTTTGAAAACCTTGCACACACAATGTGTCAATAAGGGAAAGTTTCCGGAACTTCAAACTTGATGTGTTGATTGTCCATTGTTAGTAGATGATCCCTATTATTTTCATGAGGGTCAAAGGTCATTTGAGGTCACCAGAGCTTGAAGTATGATAACATATTAAGGGAGATATCTCAGCGACTGTTGTTGGAACTTCCTTCTTGTCACATTGGTAGTCCCTTGATATGAAGATAATTTCAGTGATTTTTATGGAGTCGAAATGTCACTATGTACTGTAGAGGTCTAGAAAACCTTGTAAACATGCTATCTCGGTAAGGGAAAAGTCTTAGTAAGTCGATGATCTCTGTCACTTTTTATGGAGGTCAAAGTTCAAGAGATCAATAGAGGTCATGGTTTGAAACCTTGAAGACATATTGTCTCAGTAAAGGAAAGTTGCTGGAAGAGCAAACTTGACTTGAAGGTTGCCCATTGTAAGTAGATGATCCCTATAACTTGTCATGAATGGCAAATATCAGTTGAGGTCACCAGAGGTTATCAAAGTCTGTTAATCTAATAACATAGCTGTCTTAGCAATTGAATGTTACTGGACCTTCAAATGTTCAGTCGGTAGTCCATCATAAGTAAATGAACCCTACTATTTATCTTGGAGGTAAAGATGGTTTAAGGTCACTAGAGGTTGGAGTATGAAAAACCAATTAAGGAATCTGTCTACCGCTGATGTTTGTTGGATCTTTAAGCTGTTAGCATTGGTAGACCTTAATGAGCAGATGAGCTACTAGTACTGTAGAGCTGTAATTTCTTTTTCATTTAAAGTCAGTCAAGATTATAGTTTGTAAACTTGCAGAAATGATATCCCCTAAAGAGTAAGGTGTACAAACTTCAAAACTGGTATTCTGTGTAGTGTCCTTTGTTTTCTATGAATATTCACTCGGAATCTCAAAGTCATTTGACCTCTAGTTGGTTCCTTGCAGCCCCAAAGAACCTCCTGTATGTGGTCAACTTGGCATTTGTGTGTGTGTGTCTGTGACAGTTGCTTGGCCATACTCTAAGTCAATAAGGGAACATTGGATGAGAGTCAAACTTGGTATGTACTGTAGATCTGCCATATTGAGAAGGTGTGCCCTTCTGTTTTTGATGCCCATATCATACGTATTAATGAAGTTATGGGATCAAAGGTGAAAATGTTTCAGTTGATGTAACTTACCAAATATTTGTTGGGATGTATCCAAAGGAAGCATAGCTACAGAATGATGATAGGCATGTGTCCATGTGGAGTAACTTTGATAATACTGTATGCTTAGTTTCTTAACAGGAAAGGGCTCTCAACCCAATGTTGTCTATAAAAACCCCAGTCTGCTGTAAACATCCCTTATGGGCTACGGTACAAAACGTTGGTGGACTTTTGTGTGATTTTGCATAGTGGTTTGTATAGAGACCTCACATTCTCAGCATTATGAAGTCAATGATGAAACTTTTTGGTGTCCATCTAGCAGTATGATAGCTCATTGAGAACATTTGCAGGCTGATAACTATTTGCAAAGCTTGTAGTCTAACAGTAGATCGTTTTTACTTTGGTTTCTGGTCACATATTTTCGAAGACTTATATGCATAGTCATTAAACTTCCATGGCTCCACAATAGTCAGGTTGGGTTCAAACTAACTTTTTATTTGGGTAATTATTTTAGAGTAATTTTGGCAATATAGCACCTGATGATTTGGTAGGTGAAATGTTTGCGACTTGATGTTTTTTAATACAAATTTTGTTTAAATTTGTTACTGGCTACAGAAGAGTTATAAGGTCAACATGCATACAAATGTATGAACCTTCAGAATCCTACTCTATATATTTATGTTTTGCAACCCACAGACTGGGGTGGTTGTGAGATAAAACTATCAACAGAAGTCGACATCTTTGTATGAGACGGTGAGATGATTTATTGTCATACTGTGCTCGTCAACTAGTGCACTTCGTTCTAGTAATATTAACTATAGCAAACAGACAGTGGGATGGTGAAAGAATTTAACAAGTGCATCTGAGCATTGTAACACCTCGGTTGTCACTTTTAATAGCTCCATATGGCTTCAGTTGTCATGCCCACTGCACTTACTGTACAGTGTAATTTATCAATAGAAAGGCAACCTGTTTGAGTTTTAGACTACTGTGTAACTTTCACTTGAAAAATTTTTGTGCTATAAACTTACACTACAAGAGACTTACATGTTCAAATATTAACTTTTCCATTTAAATTGCTGTTTTTATGTGCAGAAGCACTCTTCTTACATTAGGCAAACACACTAATCAGAAATCCAAATTGAACGAGTGAGTTCATTATAATGGAAACTGCAGATGACGGTCTAGCTGGATCATGCTTCATGAAATAGATGACATGTATGAAAGGAAATGTATCTAAGGGGTTTATCTTTATGGATAGTGGTTTCTCACTATACTGTATGTAGTTGCTGGAGAGAAATGCAGTATGGTTGCTGCAGGGGAGCCCAGTACAACATACCCCAGAGAAGTGTCTGGAGAGAAACCTGTTGAAGTTTTTATTGAGAAGCCCAATGTAGTTGCTTTCAAAGAGAAATCCAGTGTACAGGTAGTTGCTGGAAAAAGAAAGTCTGTGGTACATACAATAGTTTCTTGAGAGAAGCCTGGTGTAGTTGTTAGGGAGAAGCCCGGTGCAGTTTCTGGAAAAATTCCCAGTCGTAGTTTCTGGAGAGAAGCCTGGTGTAGTTGCTAAATACAAGCCCTGTGTAGTTGTTAGCGGGAATCACTGATGATATTGTATGTTCTGTTGGTAATGCTATCTCTAGGTTTGTTGGTTCTGTATTGCCATATGTGGTACTGTACCAGTGGCAACTGTAGTGTTTAGTGCATGAGTACTTTGCGTATTGCACTATTACTGAAATTATCTGCAATATCACCATGTTTCACTTTCACATACATATTAACTTCTTTGTGATCTTGCAGCTTTCTTGATTTACTGTATCTCTGTGTTATAAAGTTTGGCTCATTTGTCACTAAATCCATGCACTTAATGCTGGAATCTGTTTTTTTGCATGCATTTCTTCAATATCAATGACGAGCCGTAAATTTTCACAAACGATATTGGAATCATTTCAATTAGAATGTGCTCTTCAATCATGAACTGACCCCACTGTCCATCTTTCCCCTCTCCCAACTCTCACATTTTCTATTTTATTTACATCTCTGCATGAAGTTCACTATTCTGTTATTCCTCAGACATCGCAAAAACCCAAAAATGAATAAATGGTTGATGTCTTTTAACTGGCAGATTGCTCAGCTGTTTAAATCTTAAGAGAGCTACAGTTCTGAAAAATGTACCATTAATGGAAACCAGATTCTGATAGACCTTGCCAAGGCTTTCAAGGAGTTTCCTCTTTGTTGTGTTTCCAAGTAGGATGGAGGTGTGTACTTTGGTGACCTTTAGTAAATTTCTAGTTTCCTTTCCAGTGTTGATTTTGTTCTGCACTCAATGTATGTTTTGATAACAGCTGAATTAATATCACACAATGAGGTCCATAGTTTGATCACATGAGTAGTGCAGTAATATTAAAAGCTGTATTGCCTGCAGGGAAAAAGATGTTCATAATCATAGCAGTACTTTGTACAGCTATTTTGATTTCGATGAAAGCGTAACCTTTGCAATCAAGTATGTGTGTGTAAGTGTATTTGTGTGTATGTGTATTTGTGGAGACTTGCTTGTAAACACGATATCTCAAGAAGGGAAGCTTAGACACCTGCATGTGTGGTATGCTAGACTTTGCCAAGTCTTCCTCAGCGAATGAATTCTTTTCCTTTGATACATTCCTCACAATTTGAACTACAGCCTTTTTTATACCCAATCGAGAATATACTCATCTAGAAATCGCGTCTCCCAGTGATCGCCGTCTGCCGGAAAGACTTTGGATACTCAATACTCTGTAATTATGTACACATGAATAATCATGTTCAACGTTATGGTTAAAACACAGTAAAATACTACGCATTTGTCCCACAAAATGAGCCAATAGCAGTGATCGAACAATGAGAGCAAATAATGGTACCTAGGCTAACTTTCACCCTATCACCAGATTTGCCTACGACAGAAATATATAGGATACCACTATTAAAGAGAGATCCAGAACAGTTGAAGAGTTACCATGATATTTACAAAACTAATCAGTCGAAAGTCCTTTACCCATCATCACTCCCATCATTTGTCACGATGACCGTGATTGGCTTCTACCAAATTTGGTAGGGAAAAAAATGGTTTTAGTTAAAGGTTGTGAAAAATTGTGTGAAAAATTAAAATGAGTGTCCAGAGTCTGCAAGGGATCAATGAGGGGAGTAAACACTCTTCCAGAAGAGCAGTACAAATATATGGATGTTCCTTCAGAGTCGGTTGAACCAAGATCATGGAGCTGCCACTCCAGGCCAAGATNNCACATTGAGTGCAAGAACCCTATAATTGTAATTTGGTTATGTTCAAGGTCATTGATCTTGTTGTTGAAACCTTTTAAACATCTCAAGAGAGGATGCTTGGACTTATACTGTATCATATGTCTATATTTTGCATGTAGGTGCACCATGTGTAGAACAAGAACCCTATTGATTTTTGTGGGGGCTTATTGTCATTTAGGGTCAACAGCCTGGGAAAATAAAGTAGAACAAAAAAAAAAAAAT
>VJOZ01102874.1:0-16255 GCA_009801055.1 Stichopus horrens | reverse complement strand
TGCTGATAAAATGCATTAACAACCTTGTGTCCTTAATGTGTGGGTTCTACCTAGAAGGTAAATTGCTCTTTAACTTACATTTAGTGTCCTGCCTTAAGAGTTCACTACATAAGAAACAAGCAAATCAGCTATGTAGTGAGAATAAAATGAAAGATCTTCACTGGAATTTGCTAGGAAGTTGTGATCTCCTTGAGTGGCTGTCTCAAATCAATACTTCAGAACAGTTTGAAATTTCAGTAGGGAGAAACTATCAAAAGAGGCAATTGCATGCGTGTATTCCATGTTAATCTTGAAGAGTAATTGTTTGTGACTCGACGTTAAGGTGAAAAAGTTTTTCTGATACCGACAAAGATTAATGAAATTAGACAGTTTCTCAAAACAAAATAATTATTTACCTGCTTTATTTTAGTTTCCTTTCATTTGATCCCACATATTGTCAAAGATTGTCTCAAGACCATGTGACTGGGATTTTGTCATGGAAGCTCTGCATTTTGAAAGAGAGAGTGCCTGCAAGGTGCAAGTGGTTTTTCATTGACCATTGAAACCTCTGTATGTCTGTGCACATAGTTCATATTCCTTGATTCAAAAGTGAAATAAAACTTAATGCCATTAAACGAAAAGCTGAAGAAAATCTTTGTCACCGAAATGAAATCATTTTACATACCAGTAGTCAAGTCAGAGAGTGCACACAGGTATGTGTGTATGTGATGCCCTAACTTGCAAACATGATATCTGAAGGTACTGCATGCAGACTCCTCAGTTCTCATGCTTTGTGTCTGGCTAAAACAAGTATAAGAATGCTACAGTGTTGTTGTGGGGAGAGGTCAGTTTGGGTCACTAAAGAACAGAATGTGAAAATCTCAAAAAGACTATTTCTAGCCCTTAAACTTCAAATGATTTCTATTCATGAATGTGAAGATTTCCACACAATTTGGTAAAGTTCAAGAGAGCTCATGACTGTCAATTTCTGAAAATGTCATCCTGCATTGCAAACATGACATGACAACATGCATAGCGCCCCCAACCTTATTGCGCTCACATTTTGAGTGGTATTCATTTTGTTTGAAGTCACACTACAATTGGGGTATCTTCAGAAATGAATCATTGTTGTAGCCCTTGCATGCATGGTAGCATAGCTTCATATTGTGTTGAAGGTTTTACTCAATTTGGTGAAGATCAGACTGTAAAAATGCATATGGAGCAGATACATGTGACCATCTGAAGTGGTGTTTGTTATTTCTCAGTTCATAATTTGCTGTTTTTTACATGACTTACTGTGTTTCACTTGACAGCACTACTCCACAAAATTAAATAGAGAGCCTAACTCCTAACAGCTATGAATCAAATCCCACTGCCTTGGTTGCATCCAAAGATTTTACCTGTCACAATTCCTGTGAACATAATTACAGTAGCTGCTTCGTGGCTATCAGCTCAGGCGGTAGATGTAGCACAGAGTGATTGGAGAATCTATTCATGAATCATTTGAGAGCTTGTTCTACATAGTTCATGAGTTAGTGAATCCACATGCCTGCCTGGAGGTGGTCGACTCTGTTTGTAAACTATGTGTTAGTAATTATGGTGAATATTTTATGCCAAAATAATTCAGTGATTAGTGCTTGTACCGTAATATGGCAGTCCAGGGAAATCGCAGCTGCTGTCATGTTTTCTATTCAATTGAATTTGAGCCTATCTGTTGCCGATCAAAAAAAATTTCACCACAGTTTGAATGACAATACCATGTAGACTTAACTTTATGTCAGAACCAAAACATGCCTCTGTTCTGAACTCCTTCTTGAACACACAGAAGGAGTTCTGTTTATTACTTACTGTAGGGAGCTGCTACTGAGAAGAAGAAATTTGAAGTAGGCTTTAAGCTGCCAAGGTCACACAGTCTTTTGTGTCACTATTGACATTTCTATAGGGGCTTGTACAGGATTAGCAAGTAAACACAGTGTGACAGTTGTCATTCTGCTACAGTCATAGTTAGACTCAGAAGTGTTCTCCACTGCACCAACATTTCCAGTCATAAGGGAAATATATAGTTATCGGCCCTTTGACTCTTGGTGATGCACATGACAATGTAACATTTATGTTGTACATCAAAACATGGAAAACAGTCCATACGTGGCTATATCAGGGAAGCCTTCAGAAAATTCCTATCTAGTTTATCAAAAAATTAGACATCTGCCTCTTCTGCTCACTTGCATTGTATCTCTTCTTGTCCATTGTTTTTCATGTACTTCACGGAAACAGTCTTCCCAGCTTCATGCCACCTGCTCTGAAAATGTTGTTGCCATAAACCTATGTTTTAACACATTATCCAGTGTGAGGTAATTGTTTAAAGATTAGTTGACATAACGACTGTGGCCAGGTGAATGGTATTGAACTGGAATCACAGCTGTGCGACTGTCAAGGTGTATGGCTGTACAGCTGATAACTTTACCCTTTCATGTAGAGTATTGACTTCACTCATGCATCTGTCGTGACATGTTTTTGGAGGTTGTTAGGGAACATCCTCATTGTCACCATTTTTTTTTTTGTTTCTCCCAAGATATGTGGAAAACCTGCAGTAAAGGATTGAAGTCTGCTGGAAATTTCCTGGTCCCCGTCAATGGTAACCTTGTCGACATCGTCTGGGGTAGCGAGCGCCCTGAACCTCCCTGCAGTGCTTTGATGGTGCAAGATATCAAATATTCTGGTATGGGTCATTTTCTATTTCATCATTGTATTTCGTTTTGGTCTTTCTTGTTTATGTCCTATACTTTGTCGATGACGAAAAGTTTCAATTTGTTCTCTGCAGTATATAAACATTGATTTTTAAAGGTCCTTATTTACTGAAAGAATAACACGAATGCTATTGCAATATTAACATTTTTGGTAGAGTTTTTGCCTCACTGTACGTAAAGTAGCAACAGTGAAACTAAATTGAGAGGTATCGGAATATTGTGTGACTGAGTTTGAAAGCAGCCATGCAAGCTTTTTACATCACTGTATATGAAGCAATCAACGTAATACTACCTGCACCACTAACCAAACTTCTGTTTCCACACCAGCTACAGCTTGTTTATCTGTGTCAGCTTGTACTTTCTTTTCCCTGTCAGGAGTAAAGTGGGAGAAAAAGATTGAAATTCTGCGGACTCAGATGGCGAGCGGCGTACCCAAAGCAGACCACATAGTTATCACTCATCTAGATGAAATAGCATGTAAGTGTCAGAGTTATAGGCATCATCGTTTTAGAGACACATAAGTGTCGGAGACTTAAACAAAAATACCCAGGTATCTGAGACTTGTTGTCATCAGACACAATAACAGTAATGGTACTGGAGACTTGTTATTATCACACACTTAGATACCAGAAACACCAGATTCTTAGAAACATACTAGTATTTGGAGACTGATTATTACCAAAAACACTTGACTATCAGAGACACTTAAGTGTCAGGGACTTGCTATTATCAGACACAATAGCAGAAACAGTTGAGTATCAGAGTCACTTAGTACTGGAGACTTGTTATTATTACACACACTTAAGTATCAAAAACACTTGATTGTTAGAACGTACTAGTATTTGGAGACTTATTATTACCAAATACACTTGACTGTCAGAGACACTTAAGTATTGCTGACTACTTGACACATTGTAAGACACACTTAAGTATTAGAAACACTTGAGTATCAGAGATACTTAGGTGTTGGGGACTTGTTTCATGAGAAGCTTGAGCATCAGATACTCCATTTGTATGAGAGACTTTTGAGTAATGGAAATGCATGTATCTATGAACACCTGAACATTAGAGGTTTAGTTTCTGTGACTGACCTGCTGACTGATGTCCTGTATATGGAAGCTGTATACATTAAATATGGACGGGACGAATCTGATGGTTAGATGTCCAAGTCCCCCCAGAAAGATCTATTGCCATCTTAATATTTCTGGATCTGTTGCCTAGTTGCCTCTATACTTTTGTTTTCTTTTGTTGGTCTTTGCTTAGGGTTGCTGAATCTACGAGGAGCAGACATTGCGTACAACCCAGTTTTCTTTGCATATCTTGTGATTGACATGGACAGCATTCAGTGAGTTGTATCCGCTAAATCTTTCGAAAATGTCTTTGTAATCACTTTCAAGTGCCTCGTCTGAACTTACTTTGGAATGCAGTGTGGTCTCCAAGAATTACTGCTGCAATGAATCCGTGATCTTGGAATGATATTGACGGTACACATACATCGCTCACAATTTTGTGATTCATGTATTCCCCTTAGAAAAACAATCTGTACTTTTGAATATCAAGATTTACCTCAATCATTAGATGAGGAGAGAAGAAGAAACTGTTTTGTGACCATTTTGTGACTATGTCACATTAAATATCTCTGAATGCCTGTTACCTTTGTGATCATTGGATGTGACACAAGTGGGCAATATACTGTCCATCTAGTTAAAGAAGGAAGGAGACAGATTATGACAGACCTGCTGCTGTCCTATTTTTGACGTTTCCATATCAAGAACTGTTATACTCATTTTAGTAAAAAGTATTGTCTTCATGAATACATTTCAGATTGTCTTTTATGTGTCATTGTTCAAGATATATCTGCTACACAAAGTAGTCAAATTGATATCTAAATGACAACGTGTGTAACAGACGTTGTTTTTCTCGTACATGTCAAATTTCAAGATTTTCAAAAACTTCAAAACTGACGTGCAAAACGTGAAAGCTTATTTATTCAACATGTCTTCTTCTGCCCAAGTAATATAGACAGATAATATGGGTAGTGTGGTGTCATAAGAATATCTTCACTATTTGCATAGCCCTACGTAGCTTTAGTACGCAAAACCAAGCACATTTGGACGGTACTCAAAAATAATTGTGCTCATAAATTTACGTGGCATACAATCGTATTACCTCAAATTTGTTTTTAGCTCAAAGCTTATCAGTATCAGCGAGATTTCCTGAAGTTTTGTCAAATCCATTTTCTGTTGTTCCACATGAGTGTTCTTGTTTTGTTATGTAAAATTATAATCAGGAAGTATGTTATAAGTAGAATTAGTGAATTGTATCATTTTAAACAATGAACAATAGTGAACAATAGACCAACATTTTCTTTAACAGTCTGTTTATGGATGAGAAAAAGCTGAGCGAAGAAATCGAAAAGCACTTGTCTGGAGAAATGACAGTAACTCTGCACTCATACGAAGAAATTCAGACCTTCTTGAGTGACCTGTACTCTGAAAATGATACGCTGCATAGAACATGGGTAAGATCACTCACACCTCCAATTTCGATAAATTTTGTTGTTCATCGAGAATCAAATTTTGTTTCATTTAAAATGCAGAGCATGCATTTCTGTGTTTATTCTGTGTCACTTGTTTACAGTGAATACTGCAAGACAAACACACACACAAAAAAAAAACAAACAAGCAAAAGAACAGGTATTCCCTGTTGGTTGTCATGGTAACAGTCTAAGAGAATACTGTTATTTTGTGATTGCTAGGCATTCTTTACAGTTTAAAAGCTATACTTATCATAAAAATGATGATCCAGCTGTGGCTCACTATATGAAGTCACTATCTGTAGCAATACCTGGCCTGGTGACCTTGATATCTGGGTGATGTCTACAAATTAACCATTAAGTATTACTTAGTCACCAACTTAAAAGTTGTTTTTGTTTTTTGCCAGTATATCTATGAATGTATTCACTGTAGTTTTGAATTAAAATGTTAATCAGCTGACATGCCACATTGAATGTGCTCTCGTATTTTTGAAATGTTGTCTGGTTTGAATGCATACTGTTGCTTTTTCATTTAACATGAATTTGATCAGTTTCATGATTTTGTTTTCTGTCAGTAGCCTCGGACGTGACTACCAGACTAATATATCATCCAATGACGTTTTTAATCCTTCAGGTATTCTGCCCCATACAATTGGAAAAGAGGAACAAATTCTCAAAATCTTAAATCATTAATGATATTACATGGTCCGTGTTCATGCACACGGATAAACCATCTTATCTTTGCAACAGACTTATTTACATGCATTCTATCAGAAAACGTTAACACTCCAAAAGCAGTTCATTTTCATAGGTCTTTGCTTTTGAACAGAGAATGTGTTTCTTCTAGAAAACTTCTTGAAGGGCCGGAGAGTCACTCTGTCATGGAAAGTCCTTAAAAACACATGCTACAACTCAGACTACGTTTCGGACTAGGAATTGGCCCGGAATGATAGATCACATTATGGAGTCGGAATTTTGCCTGCTATGGACTGCAACTAGATTCGAAGCCGGGTCCAACCGATTCCACACAAATATAAATTAGATGAAGATAATATTTAAAATGCAAGTAACCTTGCATTGAGGTTTTTTGACGTCAATGCACTGACTGCAGGGAGACGAGTGCCCTCTTCTTTGCAAAATAACTATACATATTATGTCCTGTGTGTCTCCCTAGCATTTCCTCCCTAGCCAGTCAAACCAAATGGGGCTTTCTGCTGTTATTTGTGTGCTTTTTACCTCACTTCTAAAGAATGATGAATGCGGTGCACCTATGCATTGATCGCTCATCGTTGTCCTTTAACATAGCTTTAAGGGAACCTGATGTGCGAGGCTTTTAATGTAAACATGTCATATCCCACAACCAATTTCGACTGTTTTTAATTTACATTTCATTTCGGGGTGGAATCAGCTCTCCTGGACTTGGCTTGGACCCTGGTGTGGGGGATTGGTTACCGGACCAGGAATTGGGGCCTCTGGAATCGGAATTGGCTCGGACTCGGATAAGGTGGATTCAGTTACATCCCTACAATATACGTCGTTTTGTAAGACGACGTTCATTTCGGACCATCGTTGTAGAACATTGCTGTCGTCTGGTTGATACTTTCACATATTCATTAAGCGAACAAGAGGGAAACATTAAGACTATTACTCATGGTAAACCCCTTCTGTGTATACTCGGTGCTGGAAAGGGTCTAGCATACGTATTGCACTCCGTAAGTGGACCTTATGTCATATTTTTACTTACACAAAGAAAAACTATCGAGATGAAGTTTATCCCTTAAAAATACAATCGTCAGGACCTTCCACTGCTTAGATTATAAAACCATTGTCCTAATAAAACAGAAAATCTCTTTAAAAAGTTTCTAGTTATGTAATAATAATTCTCGGTATCTCAAATTCACATGAGGCTATGGAAAAAGGTGCTTTTATACATGAAGTTTAGTAAGGCAACACATATACATGTGGATAATTGCTAGTAGATGCACCGGGGTGCATTTCAAAAAAATATGCTTTTTATTTGACACCCTACTGCCGAATATGAAAGAGGTTAATATACTGCTGTGTCTTGATAAAGTTTGGTTTCCATGAAAGCAGTTGCGATTCTTCGTGAGGAGATACATTACACAAATTATGAACTATTATTATTAAACAATGAATGCAACTCGTGACCGTGCAGTAAGTGACGGATTATGTAGAATTGAGGTTAATGAAAACCTCGTGCATCCACTGATATCTTTAAATACATTATCCTTAATTAATGCATATGTCCACTATGACTTTACTATCCTTGTTCATTCATAAACAGCAATATTTTGATTAAAAAAACGGAAGAGAAAATTTGGGTTTGTAAGTAACCACATTTTCATTCAAAGCAAACCCCGAGAAAAGTTACCGGCATATCAAAAATGCTTGTGGGCAATGGACAAAGTACCACCGTTGTTATTTGTCAGATAGCAGGAGAGGAGATACTGTCAAACTATGTGTCTTTTGCATTCTTCTGGAGGTGATATCAATCTAAAATAGTATGTAATTCTCATAATAATGCACCTGTCACCAATGGGCCAATAGGTGTTGAGGATTCTTACCAAGTATGAATGAATGTAAACTTTAACGAAAGCACACATTATAGGCTAATATGAGTGACTAAAAGACTAGCGTTTGCAATGCCGATTGCGAACTCAAAACAAGCTTGAATATCCAAAGTATGAGACGAACGATGATCGCAAGTAACCATGAAAAAAAAAATTGTATCCAATGTCAAAGAAAATTATTGGGGAATAGTGATTATTAAATTTTTTAGGGACTCTGCATTTTAGTAGCTTTTGGTGTATTATATTCATTAAAGGATACTTAAACGAAATTATGGTATGACCAGTATGTGTAATTGCATAATTTCCCATAGGTTAGCATAGTCTAACATGGGAATCTCAGTGAATGTAACACACAGTGATCAATGGAAAGCACTACGCTTCAATCGAAAAATCTGTTACTTTATGTGTGACTAACAGTAAATTTTAAAGTAAGTGTCTTCATAAGCAGACTCTGGGACAGCTTCGTTACCCACCCCACTTAAACTTGTGAGCGATATCCTTGTCGTATATGTCACACATTCGTGCGCTCGGCTCAGATCTCTTTCTCTGTGGCATCTTGAACAGGAAAGGAAAACAAAAGAAATGTTAGCATCCTTTCACAATCATCATCAACATTTCCATTGAAAGCCTAAACATCATTGTCTTCACCGAGTACAATTAAATTCAACAGATTTTACGGTACCTTGTCAAATTGTCACGCTTTTAACGACGGCAAATGTTCAAAACATGTTTTACGACGGCGAATGTTTTGTCTGCTAAGATTACAACAACAATGTTGCTGTTATCATAGGCCAACGAGTTATGAATATCAATAGTTAGATAAAAGGTACGGTGAGGTGTGACAGTGATTTCATTGTGCCGATGCAATTTGAATATGTCACTAACAAACAAACATACATATAATCAAACAACCAAACAATCAAACGTACAATCAACCAAACAAACAAACTGTCAATTCCGTGGGTGTTTACGTGACTCTTGAATGAGTTATCGCTGTACAACATACGACAAAGACAGGGGTGTACTGTATTCAACTTGGATGCCACAAAGACAGACTTCCACTCATAAAAGAAAATGTCAATTGCAAGGTAAGTTCTAAGGACAGTTGCCGAATAATGCATTACAGATGCATTAATGGAAATACTATGGAAGCGACAGATGTATAGAAGCGACTTACCTGTATGACATGAGTTTGACCACTGCTAATGCCAGACATCCAAGAATGAAAGATAAAATGGCCGTCGTCGATATAAAAGTAAAATCTGAAAGATCTACGGAAAGGAGTCATTGAGAAATGAAAATCACGCCACAGGAAATAATAAAAATGTCTAGACTTCATGATGATCACAATTTCATATTACGCTTTGACTGATCTGTAAGACTAATCTACAATGAAACCTACAAATTTCTTTCAAGGATACATAGGAAGTTGCGTGCTCCAAAGGATCATGTAAGATCGTGTATAATTGTTTCGTAGTCTCATGTGTCTCCAAACTTTTCCGTACATGTTAGTTCATTTCGTAATGTTCAAGTAAATGGAGTCATCAGTTTACTCAAGATACTTAAATCAATAGCAAATTGATATAAATGAGTGCATGAAGAGAACTACCCGATTTTCAAAGAGGTTGAATAAATGTATATCAAATAAGTTTCATGATTTTCTCAGCAATTCACACCTCTTTCGACCAGTTCTTGTTACTTTTTGAAGAAGTCACCTTAGAAACCGGCGTTCCTTCTTTTCTATCTGAGAAATACAAATAACCTAACACGAAAACGAGAATGTGAGTGACATGTGTTATTATTGATGTGGAAAAAGTCATACACGAAAGTGACAGCAGAGAAACTTGGCTGTTGCATGATTAAATCTAAAACTCACCTCTGGCACAATCCATTTGATTCTCACCAGTTACGATTACTGTTGCATCTGTCGTGATCCATGTAGATTCTGAGGAGTTAATAAAATGATATCTTTTATGCGATCTCTTCAACCAATAAATACAACATTTTGCAGCATCTGGATTTCCTCGTACAGTATGAAGTATGTAATTGTTTAGATTATAGTGTCTTACACCTGATCGGCTTAAGACGTGACCTGACTGAAATATTAACTGTACAACAGAGAGTGAAATTTATTGTAAAAGAAAGAGTGTATGCAGGCCTCACCAGGAATAAAAGTGAATTATAATCGGAATCAAGCGACGATTGTCTCCAAGAAGAGCCATGTTTCATTTCATTTGTATAAAATATCGCTCCATTTTGAATGTAATTCACTCACAACGAACATGTGCAGGGCTAACCCTGAGAAACAGTGTATTGCACTTCGGATAGAGTGCAGATTTACTCTAAGAAGACGTCATATTTCATTTTTACCAAGTTTCGAACTCCTGGAGTAACATTTCACTCCATTTGTGGTAAACGTTACTAAGAGTGGGTCTTAAAGACCCTTTTTTGAGTGAATTACTTTTGACTTGCTATACCAGTTGTGTCCTGTCTTGAGACAAGGAATCTTGGTTTGACAAGAGCTTTGCAGACTGTTACGTAAGTCAACACATTGGAGATTCAACATACGTCAAAACAACTTTTGTATCTGTATATGATATATTAATCACATTTCGCTGAAACGCCAATGATGCTTCATGGCCTTCTAATTTCTCTTACATACTAGTACTGGTATATCCTATCTGTTTAAAGGTTCGTTTTCATTACTTTGATGATTAATCAGTACATGTATTTATGTATTTTACACAGATTTTCATATAGTTACCTTTATGGTGACGTCACTAATTGACCCGATTTTATTAACCTCCAAAATATAAAGGTATTACAAAAAGCACATAAAGGGGACGTATCTGTTCATTGCATTTCCTGTGAGGTTGTTCTTAAAATAAAGTAATTACTTCATTCAGACATTTCTCCTTAAGCACATGACAATGCTTTTACTTTTATTTTCTGAGAAGTCACTAAAAGGTGTTATAGTATAGCTGCACGTATAACTTGTCATGTCCACTCTTTGTATTAACGTAAAAGCCCGACTCGTTGATATACGTTTGTCGTCAACAGAGGACAAAATTAATAATAGTACAGAAGTGTCCCTTTAAAACAATGTTTCAAAGCTGTTGCAGATAATGAAAGCGAATCTGTAACTGTGAATTCATCTCAATTTCAACAGGAAATGACGAGGTTCATAATTGAACAAAGTGTTAGAACACAGCTTACACATTTGTCAGTAGTCTGAATAAGTATTACAGTTACTTAAGAGAAAGAGATGGCATTTCACGAAATTTCATGTTTTCATATTCACTTCACTGATGTGATCGGATAGACAGAAGCAGCCAGGGATTAGGAATGAGAACTGAGGGCCCTATTTGTTTACGCATCATAGGATTAAGACATGTCAGATACAAAGTTATGGCTAATGTTTTCTCAAGAGGATTATGTAGAGATGTGTGCATTATCTGCTAAAAATTTCCTCTAAAAAGAGAACCACAACAAATTATACGTCCTTCCATTTGATCGTGAAGCACTTAGCCATGGCAAATATCCATGGAAGGAACAAGTTTTTAGGGTTTCGTTTTCATGGCGACCTAAAGCGCCGTCCGGTTACTCCCCACCATACATTCTCATAAAAGAAGTTCAAGCTGAAGGATATTATAGTATAAGTGTAAGTATGGGGTGTGATTTAGTATCCCTGGATCTTCCACAAATGTCAGCGTATACCAATACTACCATATTGTTTTTTATTTCTTCCTCATGTAGTCGTTCATGAAGATTTTGTGTAGTATATGATGAATGTTCACCAATGTTGCAAGGTAGGTTGAGAAAATGACTATCTGCTACATCGAAAATTTATAGGATAGAAAGTAAAATTATTGTTTCGATTTTCAAATTCTTTTTATTTTTGTGAATATTGTTCCATGACCTTATTTTGGGGGTCCCCAAATTGTCTGTTTCCTCGGGACACTCTTACCTCTTGTCTGTCTCTCGGCGACTCTTTCTGTTTGACAGTGTAATTATGATAACACGGCAGGCGTTCAAACCAGAATGATATAAAGTTGTGCTGTCCAAAACGTTAACAAGTTCTAACATCTTAATACAATTTTATATCAACCTGGCTTTACTATGCATTCACTTAGTGTTTGGCTGTAGGAAAGATTGATTTTTACTGTCTTCCCTGATGTATGTGCTTGTAAAATCTTTCAGCATTTTAGGGTTGACGTTACAATTACCTATGTTATTATCTTCCTTGTAGTTCCATAAAGCGATGTGACCCGATCCTCCACATTTTTCACCCCCGTGGCAGGGTAATCCATTTTCTTTGCAATCGGCATCATCTAGACGAGGTGTGGTTGACAGAAAGGATTGGCAAAAACATTTATTGCCCTGAGTAAGGCCAAAGTATGAAAAGGCGCTGCACTTTTCACGACAAATGTTCGGTGTCAAGTTTGAAAGTTTTCCTCCGAAATTCACGACGTCATCGGGAGAATAAGTGAAACATCCGATGTACCTTGAATCTGCTGAAGATAATGAATCATGTTGATGATTTGAAGAAGTTATTGAACAAAAAAACATTAACTCAAAAATCCAAGTTAATTGGAAACCCTACTGACTGGTAGAATTGCTTGAACATGTGATATATGCATCAACATGTGTGAATGATGACTTACGCGTGTGTACAGCCATTGCCTGATTTCCTCCACACATAACTGAGCCCTTGCATGGGGTGTTGCATGGTCCTTTTGATTCCTCTGTTGATTCAGCTAACTCTGTTTGGTTGCTACAGTAACAGCGGGAACCGTACTGCAAACCTTACATAACATACTTATTGGCACTGCAAATTATCGAACACGTTGAAACTGTCATATTCCTTCCTTGCCATGTCTTCTCTGTCCTTAATGACAGACCAATGTTTGCAGGAAAGCATCCGAGATATTTACCCATCACTGAAAGAACAAAATAACTGAGGGTATCTTGTATTGCGATTTTGTATTTACAACAAAGGTCAAAACAAGCTCTATTTTTGTCCTTTTTTTTCTAGCCAAGACCAGTGGGTGACATACTTTGCGTACATACGTTTACAGCAGGGAGAGAACTCGATCATTAGCCTACAGATCCGAGCCTGAGAGTCTACCATCAAAATACCACATAGGTGTAGGTCTGGTTGTTCATAAGTTCACTGTTGATATTGGTAAAATTTTGAATTTGGGAGAGTGATCAATTTGTGATTGTTTCGATGGGTACTAACACTTGGCAATGATAATAATTTGCATAATTAGTCAAGTTTCACATCCAATAGTTTTGAAAACTATCAAGACTTTAATTTTTAACCCTGACCTGCATTGGCCCTGTGCATCTGTACAAATAATAATGTGTATACTGTAATAATAATAATAATGATTGTGGGCAGAGTTCCAAAACGTTGGAGGGCACAGATCAAGTGAGAAGTTGGATATCTGACAATACGGCACACAGGCTTTGATGTTGTTATGTCTCTATGTGTTTTAGAGGATCAGTCACTGCATGGAGTTCAAACTACATGCCGAAGGCACGCATGAGTACTGGTTTTCGGTGGATAACAAATCATGATGTTCATGTCAATTATTTTTATTCTAATCTGTTTATGATAACATCTTTATGACAATGACCCTCATTCGTCCTGGGGAAAAATATTTCGTATACCGTTCATGGATTACCATCACAGAAACACGCATGCCATTTTCTTTATATCAAGTAGATCTTGCATGCACAGATTGATAATGTGGTTCATAATATGGTATGATATATTTGAGGTACAAGTTATGAGGAAGTTGCATTTCAAAACTAAATGAAAACTTAGTCACAACGTTATATATATTTTTATTTGTTAGCTTTAACTACTTTTCAACTAACGCTGAATAATAGGTATTGTGTTCATTTAGGAAAACACTTGACAAACGGTATTCTATATCTTTCTTCCATCTTTCTTATAATTGTGCTCTAGTCTTTATTTACTTTTAGCCTTTGTTTATGGAATCACACATTTTCACAACTGCTACTGGTAACTTACTCAGAATGAAATAATTTCGGGAAAATGCTTCACTAGAACAAAAGTAGTCATCGTAAATGAACGCCTATTGAATTTCTAAACAAACTATTGTGGTATTAAAATATAATATGAAACCGCCTTGGGTATGAATGTCGACACCATTTATGGTATTCTCTATTGTGTACGTATATTAACTACGTATCAGTTGTAACGCTTGCACCTTATTCCTCCGACTTTGTTTTTGTGATTGAATGCAACTAATCTGTTATCTACATAATTTAGTTTTGTGTTCATAAACATATCTGAAAATAAGGGGAAGAACATTAACACATGATCTGTAAGGATGACATCTTCGGTAGTTTTATCAATACACTTTGAATTACGTAAAGTGGTTTGTCATGACTTCAGCAAACCAGTAGATCTTGCAAAACTTGTCTTTATTACCACGTTCAGTACAGAAAGTAGATGCGGCGCTAAAGACTCAAGTTAGGACAAGAATTGATTAGAAAGTAGAAGATCAAATGTCTTCGTCTTTAACTTTACCAATATAAAAATGAATGTGCCCTACATGGACTGGAATTAGTAAGATTGTTTGTGACCTTCACTCCTATAGAAAGTACATTTTTTAGATTTTAGTCAAATTTAAAAGGTTTTTCTCACACCGACATATATTTAAGCCGGGCCGGGTATCTCGCTGGGGATCAAGAACAATTAATTTTTGAGATTATATTAAGCAATATATAAAACTCACCAGGTAAAGCAATCATAGCCAGTACTGCGATAGGCATTTTCCCTCTATATTCCATGTTACTATCTTTCGGGTGACAAAATGAAAGCGTTGTAAGGACGTATTGCTTGAGAACATAAAGAAGGGAGTAATGAGTTTCTGTCCAAAGAGAGAACATAAGTGGGTATTAATCCACTAGATATGATTGCTTTCAAGGTCACGCAAGTTTGACATAATCACTGCAAGCATGAACTCGCTTTCACTTCATCCTGAGTGTTTCAGCACGGTGTACTCGATTGTGAAAACAATGGTATATCACGCAATTATGTAATTATATTATTCTTCACTTAGTCATAATACTAAATGTGTGAGCTCGTGTGAAAATCAGAGTTACATCATGTGGTACCTTCACCGTCGCGTACAGATTTAATGTTAAATCAAGGAAATTCGAAGTAGTAATTTAGCTTTGACGCAGCAGTGTGGGTTAAAGCTCATTCATTCTGTGTCATTCAGTCTCGAAACCTTACATCAGTAAATACCGGCACCACAAATTTAGTTGGGAGTTGTTTTATTCCTTTTTAGTTCTCTATTATACCCATAATAGAGAACTAAATTGACTGTCAACTGAAAACAATGATTAAAGTCGACCTAAATATTACATTGCCTCAGGATACGTTAATAATATCATCAAACTTGAAGATGTACCGTTCAAAACTTCAAAACTTTCCGTTAACACTTGTTCACAGTGGCGATAAAACGACACCAAGACACCTCCTCCACAGGCAATATAGATATCGCAAGGGAAAATCTTATGCAGTGTTAAATGGATACCGAAATAGAGAGACTCATTAGGCAGACGGCGAGACAATTGCAAGCTCACCGAAGGGAGAAAGAACAAGCCGAATTTCAGTGCAATCAATATCAAGTCCTCGGCGATAGTTCTTGTGGCGAAGAAAGATGGCCACCTTTCCACGAATGGACAGCCGAGACATATCATCTGGAGCTAAATACTTCTACACTCTTGAGATGAAGAGTGGGTATTGGCAAGTAGATATGGACCCTGCTTACAAGAAATGACATTCGCAACTACTGGTAGATTATTCGAATCCAACGTGCTTCCTTTCGGACTTTCCTGTGACTTTCAGAAGATTGATGAAATCGTGTTGAATGGTCTACACCGCAGACTTGTCTTTTCTACATAGATGACATAATTGTCTTTTACAAGACCCGTAGAAAAGGAACTAGTGCGTCGGAATCAGGTCTTTGACCGCATCGAGAAGCTGGACTGAACCTCATACTTGTTTTCACAGATTTGGTTATAATCGAAGCAGTCAGAGATTGGCCAAATCCTATGTTAGTCACTCAACTAAGGAGGTTGTTAGACCTTTGCACATGCTATTGAATTTACCGATATACAGAAAGTGAAAGACGGTGCACTATACAGGAAGTTTGAATAACCGCCAAGCGTGACGTTCACTTACCAATTGATTGTGCCTCNNNTAAAACCAAGAAGACCATCGACCGTATCAGAAACAATTATTATTGGAATGGCTATCGCAAAGAGGTAGAGAGTTGTAGTACAAGGACGGGCAAAGACCATAATGCAGATGTTTAGACCAGGTCAGCCTCTGCAGAGGATTGCCATTGACATTC
>VJOZ01102701.1:0-10239 GCA_009801055.1 Stichopus horrens | reverse complement strand
CTCAGTACAACCAAACCTTGCAAAACATATTCAGTACACATGCATGCTTACTTAGTTTTATTCTGGCAAACTGTCCGCTTCCTTAATTCAATCGTTTACATTAACGACAGTCACATGTGCTGATCCCTCTGCAGGTGTCATTCCAGCTATGGAGGAATTGTTTGTGATATACCTAATTATAGAAATTACTAAAAGAATAGGCTTCTCTAGGAAAGAGAAAGGACTCATGTGTATGTTGTGTGTGCTATGTGGAATCTCCCCAAGGATGTGTATTACCATGAATTGTGCAATGGTAGTGCTGTGTATTAAATGGCGCTGTATATTTAATGTGTCAATGTTAGTGTTGTTGTATGAAATTTAAAAAAAAAAAAATGAAACGGTATCAGGAGCACTTTTGCCGCAATCGCCAAAAGATGTCACATTATCATAGCAGGGTTAAGACGTTAAGTTGGCACCAAAGCATACCTGAATAAGAATGCGTAAAACTAGGGATTGTGTAGGCCTAGGGAAGTCACATTGTACAGCCTAAGTTTAATCTTGATTTCAGATATGACCTTTTGTTAGAAATCAGACTAGTTCAGTTCAGTTTTAAAATACAATCTTAAGGTCTGATCTCTCGTTTCCATGTATAGTATTTAGTATATGATCAATGCCCAGTCTAAGAAACATTTGTTTCCCTCAAGTGTACAAACGATATCGTTGGGTCATTTCACAAACGATATCAGGTGCAAGGACTGCACAGTGCCTTAACGATACAGTATGGTGTGTCCATAGCGCAATATCGCAACAACACTGTTCGATCATCGGATTTTCCGTTTATGTAGGCCTTTTACTGTAACTACTCTTGCACATTCATGGATATGTTACCAGCTGTGGGAGACTAGAGAGGATGTGGGAAAATTTTGTTCTCAGTCGGTCAAGCAATGCAGTGACAGTTTGCTATTAAATTAATGTAAAATTTTGGTGCAGTAGTATGATTAAAGTAATTCTTCAGTCTTTTAGCTTTGTCACATGCTTGATAGATCATGTTCACCAACATGAGTTTCAGGAGATTCAGAACAACAGATATTTATTGGCATTTTGTTGGAATGGAAAAATGGCCATGCAGTCAAGATAATTTGTTACACTCTCATAACAAATTGATAAAGAGCAAAATGCATCGTCAACATCGCAGCAAACTGAGTTGAACCCTTTATGAGCACATTCCTTGCATTAACACAGTCACTAATCAGGGTCATTACAGCTTCAGTTTTAAAAAAATGTTATACTTTTGAGTTTGGACTGGAGCTTCTATCACAAAATTTTGAAAACATTCAGTTGACAGAAACAATTAGCAAAGCTGTAAGTGGTAAAACAACACAATTGGATGACCTCATATCCACCATATGGCCAGTGAATTACCGTAAATTTTTGCATCTCATCTAGTAGCGCAGGACGATGCACTTCTGAGGTACAGCGGTGAACTTGCTATCTGGAGATACATCCAGGGTTAGAGTACCCCTGATAGTACCTATCCATTCATTCTCTTGGAGGAATCAAATCAATATTACAGTGTGAATTATCATGCTGTTAGTACTGTGTAGATTATCATGCCATTATAATGCCACAAAGGGAAGGAGAAAATAAGGGGGGGTTAGGGTAATCAGTTGAAACTTTTCTTTTGTCCTTAGTTTGAAGAGGATCCTTAGAGGATTTCAAACGCCCTTCAACACTAGATTAGTAGCATTACTAAAAGCTTTGAGATGAAATCTGGCCCAGTATCTTTCTACCAGTTTTAAAGTAGTGAGTTCAGGGCCTATGGTGATTGAGTTACACTTCAAGTACTATATGACGGTACAATGTATGTCTGTAGTTTAGTGTACTTTTTCAAAATCACATCTGGAGGAAATAGAGAGAAATGGGGTCAGATTGAACCCCATGGTCCCTCCTTCATTTGATCACATTAATGTCATTTGACTAATTACATTAATGGTTTACAAATCATTGCAGTCTGAGAATCGATTGGAAATGATCGTAGCATATGATTTAGGAAAGGATCACACTGGTTACTCATTTAGCGTGTGTCTAGACAAAATGAAAAGGCAAAGAAAGGGGAAAAAAATGATGAAAAAATGGTAAAAGACCAATCAGAGATCTTGTTTTTAGTGTACCCTGTGGTTTCAATCCACCGTGATCAACGATCCGCGCAGTTGATTCCTTCCTAATGTTAAGAGAGGTCACTTCAGGAATATTTAGACCTTAAAAACAATTTCAAAAAGACGCTCATCCCTCAAAATAAACTGATTGTGTAGGGTCCGATTACTAGACCCTAAACTTTGGTACTTTGTCGAAGTTTCTGAAAAGGAATTTGCTGTAAATGCATGCAGGGGATTGCTTTCCTTAGCAATACAGTACTTCATAAACACAACACCCTGTGTCTGGAGGAGGCACAGATACCACACTGCAGGAAGTGAATGAATCGATAATTGGAGGGTAAACCACCGCTCTAACCGGGTCGGCATCCTATTGCGGGGATCATGGTGGATTTAGGTATTGTCTCTGAATTGTACAATTATTTGTAGATATTAAATTTAATGGCAATGTACAAGGACTTTCAAGGATGATGATGATGATGTACAGGAAGAGATTTTGACAAATAATGTCATAACTCATCGATGTCTGGAAGACTTGTGTAAGCCTCCACCTTGACTTGTGCTGTATGCCTCTTTTGGGTGGTGTCTGCCGGCAGCTTGTGACGTACTTCACAGGGTGGGTACTTTGGCACACAGAAAGTGCCTAAGATTTCATACGGACAATCAAATTTTGTAACAAGGTGGTTGTCCTTTGGACAACCAGAAAGGACAACCAGTCATTCAGAGCCTCTATGAACAAAACGTGAAATGATTTAATGAGAAAGTTGAGCAATGGTCTTGTATTGTAAACATTATTGTAGAAGTGGAACAGAAGTGGTTTCAGGTAAAAATGACCTAGAAAAGGAAACTCATTCAATCTTGTATCAAATGCACAGTTTTTGGAAGGATGACTTATTTTGAAATGGAAACCTAAATTTTGCAGGTTATTTGTCCTAATTAAGAAACCAGATAAATTTGCTTGATACCAAGATCTAGATTGTCGCCTGTTTTGAGTGTCCTGAAAACATTGGCAGCATGATAGAGCAGTCTCTGCATGGACTGTCTAGGAACGAAAAGAACACAAATCAGGTTTACGGTAAGCTGGTCAGTAGCCAGAGTTGTCACAGGAGGGTGGGCGGGGGGGAGGGGAGAACACCAAAGCTATTGATCACTGTCATGGGTGAGGGGATATATCGCTGCATGACAAAGAGGGATATCCCTGAATGATGGATGTATACAGCACTTTGCAACAAATTGACAGGCTTAATGGACCAAAAATTTTTAATTTACCCTGTACAGTAGCAGATCTGTATTATGTGATGGCAGGTAGTACTTACCTACAGACTAACATATTCTTTTCACTCTAAAGGAGAGAGAGAGAGACTCTCCAGAGTCGTTCTTACTCCTCTAGAGTGAAAAGTCGCTCTTTATTTTGGGGGCACAGCCTGGCTATTTATAGACGTGCTATTACTGCCAACAGTAGTTCCTAAAACAGTAATACAGTAGAGCACTGAATAAACAAACATGAGTCTGGTGAACTTACAATAGAGACAATGACATCCTGCTAATAATTTTACTGTATGTACTATGTATTGTATTACAAGTCATGATGTGCGCTGCCATGCTGTACCCGGTTCAGTTGGCACACATAGTCCGTGTCTTTCCGTCGCCAGTCGATGGTTAGGGTTCAAGTTAAATTCCTTTGTTGTAAACAGAATAGTTCAAAGCATTTATGAAACCATCAGTTACATCAGTACGCCTGCATCTTCACCGGAAATCACTGAACAGGTACCGCACTGTACTGCACATACTTATAACAAATACGTAGGCTCACACAGTGCCTGAGATCTGATTCACAGTCCAGCAGATCCAACACACCAGACCTTTGGATGATGTCGGGGTGTCCCCAATTGGTCGAAACAAGAGACTTCCCAGGGCACATAGAGTGTCAACCATATCTGAAAAGATTTTTCCAGTGTATACTGTCAAAGCTTTAGCTGCTGGGAAATGATGTTAAAATCACTGATTGGTACATTGGCCGAAAGATGACAATGCATCCAGTCATTCTGTATGTTACTGTATGCCACCTGTGTGCCTGACGCATGATACCTATAAACATAATTGAAGCATCTCCATAGTTTTTATGCATAGCAATCACATTTCCCAGAGCATTGTCTCTGTGACGTGTTATTGTGATAAAAGCCCTTCGATTTTTAGAAGATAGTAAGTGTCCTAAAAAGGACAAGAACTTTCGTCAACCTGTCAGTGAAATTTGTAGCTCTGCCTATCACTTACAGCACTTTTAATCTCGACACTGTCATAAGGATGCATAAAGTGAAAGTGATTGATCTCTATTGTAGCTACAAAGAAATAATTTTTAGTGCCTTTTTGCAGTGATTAGCTGATACTTACAGCGCAGCCTTCACTAGTAATTTCGGGTAAACAAGTTTTTACATAGGCCTGGCAAACTCTTCAGGATTAACTACCCTACCCTGTTGTGTTTGATGCATATTTTGTGAAAACGTACCCCCCTCCCCTAGCTCCCGATGTATGAGACAAACAAGACTGACTGAACACTACTTGGTCACACATATATGCTCAAGACTTCATCCTTTAAAAACTGTTGCCTAATTCATCTCCACTTTAAACCTAGGCATCTTACAAAAAAAAACCCCTTGAAATCAGGCACACTAGCAAGAGAGTCAAAATTTGGAATTCATTGCTTTAATGCATTCCTAAATCACCAAAGAAAAGTGCCAGAAGGCTTTCGACAACATGGGTCTGCTCTCGAATAGAGCATGGCTACCTTGTGGCTCTGTAGGGACATATGCAGTAGAGAGAGATACAGCTTGTTGGTGTCTGTTGATTTTATTCCCAATTAATCAATTTCTAGACCTGTTGGCAATTTCATTTTTGCAAAATCCTTCAAATTTGTCACTAACTGCTGTATGCCATCCTTTCTTTGAATAATTTACATGTGCTGTATACTGTTAGATATCCATTGAGGCAGCAAGCTGTAACAACTCCCTAACTGAGATTACTTCCTGTTATGTATCTTACCGACTTGCAAATTCCAAAGTGTGTACATGTCAAACAGATTTCAAACATGAGAAGGTAGGGAACAATCTTAGGACTTGAGAAATCTGGAGAATGGAACCACCAAAGAGGAAACTGCAGTAGATGGAACTTATAAATTAGGGAGGAGCCTTGAGGAAAATGATTCTGGTATACAGGAGCAGCTCTCAAGTTTCTAGCTCTGTGATAGCACTCTTGAGTTTTGGGAGTGCGAAGCGTGGAATGATGAAAGCTACAGGTAGGGAAGGAACTTGTAGAATATTTATCGTGGGGGAGGGGGAGAGTGGAGTAGGGATGAGGAGGGATGTTATACAGATCTCGTTGACGGGGATGGGAAAAACAAGTGGCAGGAAATTTGACATGGGATTATTTTTTGTTGAGAATACAAGAATGGAGATGTGATGGGAAGTGGTATACTGAAGGTTAGAGAAAAAGTCAGGACTCCTTGATATTTTTGAATCATAGAATAGGATGGTCCTTATATTCTAATTATAAGAGCTCCTTGGTTCAATAAACGAACAGTTTTGTGAACATTCAGGTTTCAGTATAGTACGTTCCAAGGAGAGTGATATTTGCTGCAGTTCCTCGAAATGTGAGACAAAAGGAGTCAACATTTGTCACAATCAGCTGGTAGCTTCTTTTTGTACTGTACATTACATACATATAGTGCAGTACTAAATGGTAGAATGGCAGCTGTTTGATGCAGGTGTTGCTATATGCCCCTCAAGATTTTGTGCCGGGAGAAAGTCACAATGTACACACTTTACTGCATTTATGATTGTGCACAGTATGGTAAGCATGTAGTTTTAAGTCTCAAAGCATCATGTCTAATCACTAATGCTGACTCATCTAAGTTACTTCTATTTACTGTTTCAAGCCTTGTGCTTTACTCAATTGGATTTTGAAGTAGTATTTGCGAGTAGACTCCGACAAGCGTCACCAGCGTTTTATAAAACTTTAGATACAAGTAGATCAGATGGTGAGAATGATAATTAATAGAATGAAGGCTCAGCCTGGCAATTGGGACAACCCAACTACAGTGTATAGCTGTCTGCAATTAGAGCCTGCCTTAGATAAAAAAAAACATATTACAAACTGTTCTTACAGATTCATTACAGTTTACAGTCCCTGTATGAATGCATCCATGTCTATTTTTACTTCTGCTCATATACTTAAAACTGTCTGTCTTCCCGTTTCCTGCCACTTGGGAACCTCAGCTTTCACAAACATGTGGTTTGTGGAATTTCCAAAGAAAGCAAAACAGAAGAACCTCTGCCAGCTCAGCATGAATTAAGGATAATGAATTGTGGTGACCTTTTTTAAGATGCTATTTGCAGACGTTTTGAAATTAGATTCTCTCATTGTGAATTCACCATGTTTGTCACTTCCCCTCAAATAAAAACCACCCAGTAAATTTCCTTCAGAAGATTTCTGTTATTCCTCCTTCAAGTCGGAATCTCTTGAGATGAAGACAACACACACTTGGATAGATGCTGGTAGAGTACAGTCTACAGTTAGAGGAAATTATTAAATTGAAAACTCTTGCGCTCTGTAGGAAAGCACTTGAAGATGTTCAATGAATCTGTGATGTGCATCACCAGCATTGAACGGTACAATTGGCAACTTCTCCTTTTAAATACCCCATACCAGCAAGGTGTGTGACCTTGAGGTTTTTTTTTGTTTGTTCCTTCAGACTTCATATTTGCCTCTCAGGTGGAAACCTGCCGGCAACCAGTGTTCACTTGAAAACGCTTCAGGCTTCTGAACTGCGAATGAAAGGAGAGTCGCAGTGACGAATGACTAATGCGTAGTGGCAATGATTGCAAGAACACACACCAGACAAGTTACAAACAAAAACAAAAAATTGATAAAATGATTGTAGAAATCGTTAATAAGGTCTCATTAAGTTTTTACATTTACAGTATATCTATCAAGTGTTTAAATGTATTCGATCGAATCAAAATAAGAGAAAAAAAGTGAAAAAGTGCTGAAAAATGTAAACAAAAGGAAAAAGAAAAAGATGATTCATCAATTGTGAAGAACTGAAAAGATAATTGGCAATCTAAAAAGGAAAAAAGGTTGAATTTGTCGTTTTGTCGAGCCACAGTAATCGTTTAACTTAAAATTGATTGAGTAATTAGTCTGCCGTCAACGTGGTGATTCATATTTTCTCTAGATGAGTTATTCAATTTCACAGTTTGTTTTGCTCCTTGACTTTTGTCGTACAGCGTCTGACTTAACCACAGGTCAAAACCGCACTTTGTCATCCGTCTTTAGTTTACAAAACTTTGGTTTTCATCTCTCGATTTCAGAGTTACCATGGTCTGATTGAAACCCGTACCCAGATGGTGCCATCCTTGACCTTTCCTTCGGTGGAGTTTTTCGATTGTTAGTTAGGATGGCAGGTTTAGAGGTGGTCACTACAGCCATAGAGCGCATGAAAATGGACAGCCCCACCTCAAATTCATCAGATTGTACCCTTCGCACGAACACTTCTTTCTCGAGTCATTCCCGGACGAGTTCCGGTTTTCACAGCCAGGGAATCATGGACGGCACGGTGATTGAACCAGAGATTCACCACGGCAGCTTGGAGACTCTGAATACAAGTTTTCACGAGTTCGACTGCGCGGAACGGTATCCGAGGCTGGTCGAATTGGGACGTGCTCCGTGGACGGACGAGCAGGTGGAAATCGTGCTCCAGAACTGCGAGGAGCTGAAGAAGCAGTCACGTGTGATCTCTTACAGCTCTGTTCAACGGTTATCCTACCTGCTACAGAGGCCTCTAATAAGGATCGTTAGGGAAGCCAGGAGGCTCAGTTTCACGTTCAACAAGTGTACCAAGCATGACATTGCCGCAGCTATGAAAATAGTTCTTTCATACAATCTCGCTGACAATTGCCTAAAAGCAACTACCAAAGCACTTTCCTCTTACCAAATGAACGCCGGCATATTCAAACAATCGAAAAAGAAACGTGCCGGTCTGACCTTTTCGGTGGGGCAGTTTTTCAGGTGGATGTTAGACGCCAAGGTTGCTGCGACCGTGGATGACCATGCTGCAGTCTGTCTAGCAGCCTGCATCGAGCACCTGGCGACGGAGATCGTCAAACGAGCCTCCCTGATATATGTGGGGAAGGATTCGGAGGAATTTACGATGGAGATGTTAGAGCTGGGTGTTTCGGATGATGCGGAGACCTGGGGCCTGCTTCAGCCCTTCGAGCACCTCATATGTGGCAGGAGTGCATCAGGTAAGAATTATGAAACAAAGGCACTAGGTGATCAATATCTCTAATTAATCTTCTAGAGATGGTGACTTCTCCATTCTGGAGGTATTTGTGGGGTGAGCTTGGATGGCATGAAAGATCACTACCCTTAAGAAACATAATCTGGCAGATAGCAGCCCCGACCATACCTTGAACTCGAATCTGTAGTGAAGAGGTACTTCAAGTGACATCATTGCATGTCGGTTTGTCACATTGGCTATCGCTGCGCATGCACAAAAGGTGTTTTATCAATGTACACACACCATGCATAAGTCACATTTGTTGTGCCATGGACACCTGGCCAGTAGAGAAAACTGCGAAATGCAGTAACGTTGGTGAAGAACCGACTGTATATTCCCTAATAAACGTCCCCCTCTAATAAACGCCCCCCTCAAAATTTTTAACAACTGCGCAGGCGGAGGCCTCCTCGCACTACAGGCCTAAACCACAGATTGAGCCTAACGTTAATGTTACAACAGTAGCCTACTGTAGCCTATAGTAACTTTTACTTTTATTTGAGGGTATAATTTATTAAAATATATCCTCAAACAAACGCCCCTCTTTTAAAAATGTAACACCTGGGGGCGTTTATTAGGGAATATACGGTATGCATTATTTTTGTACCTCAGAGATCGTGGGTGCATGAACATATGTAACACATTTGGTCCCTTGATTTCAATTTATTTTGTTTGTTTCTTGACAATTTATACACAAAAAAATGACAGAATATAGAAAATTGTGACCTCTAACACTCAAGAAGGGAAACACCTCCCAAAGTGCTTTATCGACTCAATGAATAGCAGTAGTGTTTGCAACTCGTCTGACATTCGGACCTACAGTACTATAACCGCAGTCCGCCGTCAGTTAACTGATAACATAACTTCTGCTAGGCTATGAGTTCCTTGTAAAGTTGTAATATGATATTTTGTTTTGCACATTTGTGTAACACAATCTGCACTGTATCTTACACTATACGGGCATGGCAGTGAATTGTTCTTAGGTGTATACAGTATGCTGAATGTACAATCTGCATTAGTGAAACTTTGAGTATCCATTTCAGAACTGGGTTCTTGTACCTGGGTACTTAACGACCCATGCAAGCATAAGGAAGAACTTGTTTAATAAAGTAAGGACTACCGTAGATGCTGTTATATGTTGAAATGGCCGTATTGTGCACTTTTCTCAAGGGGAGGACTGCATTAACAGCTGACTTATACACAGTGCCTGTCATTAAATTTGAAATTAAATTCAACTGGTGCATCATTGTCCTTGCAATACTGTCAGTGATTAGACAAAAAAAAAAGGCGAAAAATGACATCGAGATGGGATGGACACATATAACCCGACAAATAGCCAGGACTGACATCGAGGGGTTTGCCTTCGATTAATCCACTATTTTGCTGTCTGATGTGTGTTAAAAGTGCTCCTCATTTCAAACTTACCTGTCTCCACACAATGGCATGCACATCCTGCTCAGGGTGCGTGCCAGAAACTACTGGTGGCTCCTTAACCTGACCCCCTCCCCTTCAGTTCCCTGGTGACTTCTTTATTTATTACCCCCCTCTGGACCTTGCCCATAGTTTACATGCCATGAATTTCAAAGTATATTGTCTTTGAGACTTACTGTGATTACATGTACACAAACTCCAATGGCTACTGTTGTGGTCAATCCAAATTGATGAAAAAAATAAATGTATGCAGATATATGTGTCTGTATGCTGTGAATGTTTATGAGGTTGAGTAAATGGGTTGAATAAATGGGCAGCCATTTAATCCTCACATGATATCTTCCC
>VJOZ01102638.1:0-20839 GCA_009801055.1 Stichopus horrens | reverse complement strand
CTTGGGACACCCCGCACCCCCGTTCAATGTTGGCTATAGGATTGCTGTTCAGAGGATACATTCACTTCTATAGCGCAACATTGGAAACAGGCGCAGGGTCTCATGTTATCCTCTCACCTAAAATTCTGTATTATATTTGCTACATTCGACAAAGTGTCCCAACAATTTTGTCCAAGATTGTAGCTTTGATGTTAATATCATATCATTACTATCTGAACTTGATCCCAGATCTCAAATAGCAATTTTTTGTTTTTTTTCCAATTTAAGGTGACTTCACATTTGCTTTCATAGTGAAAGCACTTGCACAAATGTAAGTTTAATCCAATCAATGTGACAGAGTAACATAAATTGCATTGCAGGTGAGCAAACACCTCAAGGACAGACACTGGAAAAGAAGTCTAAAAGGACCGGTCAGCTCCAAAGCGGACAATGTCGGTGAGCCTTCCTTCATACTTCAAGAAGTTTTAGGGAGAATCATGGAATACTGCATAGTTAATACATCAGAGCCACACGTTAAGCCATGATTGCATACTTGCTTTTGTGGTGATTGATAAGTAGGTATATAGCTTTGCTAAGGCTCTTAGTCCTAAACCACCATTAATCTCTTTCACTGACTTGATCACCGAATGAAGTGACCTTCCAGGGCCCCTCACACCCGCAAGGCCCAGCATATCAAAGATTCCCAACCTATTATGTGATAACTATAAAGGATTAGCCTATCATGGAATCTATAAACTTCCTTATGTTGACCTTTCAGTTTGAGCCTGAAGAGGTGGACGCTTCCCGATGGTAACCCTGCCACCTTGACAAGGCTCTCAGACCAAAATATCACTCGGTCACCTGTCCTGAAGGAGAAGGAAAGTCAGGACATTTGACCATCTTATATAAGAGACTAACATGTGGTGAAAACTGTAACAAACTTTCACTGAAAACTTTTGTCTAAGATATTGCAATTTGAGTGTTAAAAAAAATAAAATAATAATCAGGAAGCTGCTGGTCTGAGATTGTTATGATAAAACCTGCCCACATGTGACTCAAAAGCTGAGCGGCATGGTTCGTTGCTAATGGTACCTGTCTGAGCAATGTGGTGGAAGTGATGTAATGTAATTGATTCAGGGGACTCCTTAATTGGCTAAATGGTCACGTTATTGAAGAACCAGTAGTGGGGTTAGAAGAGACAGATCCCAGCAATAGACTATGTTTTGACCCCCTTGACTGTACAGTAAAAAAGACATTAAGAAAAGAGGGGTGGGAAGACAGGAATCTCTAAATCACATCGTTTCTAACAAATTGTCAGACACTATTTGCATGGAAGAATAACATGTTTCTTGCTTTGAATGCTCATGGGTAATTGTTTCTATGAAGGGCCCACTTTGTGACATTTTGGTGGCCCTGTTTATGTAAGTAACTGTTTTTGTGATATTTTTTGGTGATGTTTGCAAGTTTTCACCAAAGTGAAAGCAAGTCGTTTGGAGATTTTGAGTGAAAACTGCATCCTAAGAACTGTAGCCCCCAGAAATTTTGAAAAATTTTCAAAAATAAAGAGCCAAATGAGTTCATTTTAACTTATTTTATATTATGTTTTATGTTGGAATGGACTGTGAATTTAAGGAATGGTTGGTGAAGTGAGGTGATCGAAACATTTCTGCAGAAAAAGATGTTCATTGATAAAAGAAACAAAATGTGATAGAAAGGGAGGAAAATAAGAGAATTTTGGATATTGTGGCAGCTGTGATGTACACTGTAGATACTGTAAATGTAAGGGATCATTCTCTCTCAAATAGCCATGTCACTGCTCTACAATGATGAAGCTGAGGAGAGTACAGATGGAAGTGAAGATTCTCATCCTGCGATCAGAGCAATCAACGACACCGCCAAGGTCAAGAAAAAATCAAGATCTCGAACAGGAGGAGGGGAGGATGCAACCCAAGTGGAGGATGCTGACCTTGCAATGGTCAGTGCGTTGCTTTCCTTCTTTCAATTCTGTCAACTTTTTAACATGGTTGATCTCATCAATTCTTTTCAAAATCCTATCAATTTTCTTTGATTTTTCCAATTTTTTTTTGTCTCTTTTGAGTTTGTTTTGGTTCTTTTCTATTCTTCTCATATTTTTGTCAATTGTTGGTTTCAAACATTGTGGCTTGTTGTTATTGTGCACTGTAATCTTTGAGATGGGTTCAGCTACTCCCAACTTACCAAAAAGTAAACGCATTCTGTAATGTCCATCAAATATAAATACAAAATTGAACTGCTGCATCAATACGATATTTTGCTGAATTATCACACTATTGAGTGCCATTGTTATCATCAATTTACGTGAAAACAGCATTTTTGACTTTTATACTGACAAAAGGAATTCCATGTGGGAAACAAAACATGACATCATGTTGCTAATAAGCATTACAGGTTTTGTGCCAAGCCTTATAAACTGGCAGAGAATTTGAAAACTGTGATTGCAAATATCTTGCCAAAAGTGTCAATCAAAGACTTTAACTTCACATAACAGAGAGTATCACCCAGTGTTTTTAAATCTTTTTTCACGCAACAGACAGATGAAATAGTTTGGTGGAGCCATGTGTAATACACCGAAAGTATTTCTTCTAATTTTGCTGGTTCTGCAGTTTATACACAATTTAAGTATGGTGTGTTGCATCGGATGAAGTCAGATGAGATGGTTCCCCCATCCCTGCAACGCCCACGCTGATCAATCAGGCAGCGTGCTGTACTGGTAACGTAGCAAATGTTGAAGCCATTGATTGACCCCCTTCACTTTAAATCATCGTTAATCAGGTCATAGGTGGTATTAAGTCGGAAGTGAAGGAATATGAAAATGTGACTGGTGCCAAGGTACTTCCAAAGTTCACCGAAGATGAATCATCGAACGGAACATTGTTTCTCTTTGAAACTATCCGGTCGCTCATCCGCCACCTGAAAGAGGTAGGTCCATATCTTAGAAATTGAAAAATCTAGCGTTCCTGTGATCATGGGAAAGTCTTTAAAATTTGGAAAAATTACTTCAAGGCCTGGAACAGTTGTGAAATTCTGGGAAAAAGTAGTAAAGTCCAGGAAATTTTCACAAAATTCCAACTTTCCCACTCATAATGTCAAAAAGTAGTCTCAATCGAAACATAAAAACATAATAATCTCTTCACTTCATATTGATATGGCTTTTGCTGTTGTAATTGAAAACTTTATGTAAGATGTTAGAAGGAAGCCCATGGATGGAAGCCCATTATTTGATTCTGAGAAAGTCATAGAAAAGTCAAGAAAATTGATTCCCTANNACACACACACACACACACATACTAAAAAAAAGGAAAATGTTAAAAGATAACTTTTATTTAGTCCCAAGAAGTAGTTTGTTTTCTCATGTGGATGAATTTGTTGTGCACTGTGCTACTAACAAGATTGAATCACATGTTCTACAAGGTGTAGACATGAAAATATCTGTTTGGTTTATTTGATGGCCTTTTCAAAGTGTATTGAGACTATTTGATTGCATATCCAGCATAGCAATGATATGCAATGTTAGTTTTGATAAGTGAACTGATATTTTAACTCAAAAGATATTTCATCTCACACTTCATAAAAACAAGTGCCATTTCAAGGAACAGTGTGTTAGATTCAGTGTAACCCACAGTAATCCACACATTGGCCACTGCATTGTTTCATGTTGTTTGCACTAGAAGGGCAAGTTTCTTGCAATTTTGCACATAACCACACTACTTTTTGTGCAGTATCCATGGATGGATCTGAAAGACATTTTTTGGCAGATGCCATTTTTTTTTTCCAGTTTGCAATCAGTAAACTGATGATGGAGGAAGAATAATGAAATTTTATTTGAAGCATGTTTCCTTCAGAATCACATCGCTTGACTCCATGTGCAGGGTTCCAGCCATTTCAACTAACTGTAGAAACTTGGCGACTGATGTGAAGAGCACACAGCCAGACTACAACCGCCCAAGCAAAGTTTATTGAATGTAACAAAACTAAGGTCCGATTTTGAAAACTTGTAAAATAATTTTCTTGTCAGTAGTCATATCAATCTCAGATGATATTGTGCATCAAAGTATCCTAGCAGCTCACTCAGGCTGTGTCAGACCGGATCCTAGCAACGGGTTTACTGTATGTTATGTGAAACAATTATTTCTTCACAGGTGGAGAGAAGTGGTGGAAGCACTTCCATAGCAAGACTGAAGTCGGAGACAGAAGATCAAAGAAGCATCATCAATGCTTTGACTCTGGTAAGAACTTTGAAATGTTAGCATTTTACTTTTTTTAATGTGGTGTTGCAAGCACTACTACTAGAAATCAGACCACCAGCAATTGTTGCAACTATTATTAGAAATCAGACTGCCAGCACTTACCCAAATATTATCATGCATAGCAGCAACTCAGTTAAAGGAATGCGTAAGGTTTTCCATGAAGAAAAATCAAACAGAGGGTAGCTGTCACCCATGTTTGTAAAGTTGCTTAAGTTTCATGAAATCAGTAATGGCTTGTACAGTATGTTTCTTTTCTTTTTAAACTCGCAAATTTTTGACAGCGTTTCTTCAAGGTAATGTACTGAAGTGGGTAGGAAAGTTTCTTCCTGCAGTCACTCTTGCATGCATGCTCTGAACATAAGCAATGAGTCCAGATAAAACTGACACAGGATTTGACAGCAGTGCTCATTTGAAATGTTTTTCTTGGACCACATTAAAGGAACTGATCAAAACCCAAGAGAGGCTATCAAAGCTGGAGGACATTGTCAAGAAATTGGGACCATCAAGAGATTTGAATGAAACACCCCCTGGAAACATAACGGTACAGGCTAATCAAAATCCATCCCAAGGTTTGTGCTATAATTTAGTCTCCTGTGTATTACTCTCAGAAATATTAGACCACTAGCTGTGCTCAATGCTGGGTCAAGTCTCTAGTGGGTCACAGTTGGGAGTATTGGATTAATACTGTAGAGGTGCTCAACATTGGGTCATAAATTTTCCTCAAAAGTTTACTGTCTGAAATTTTCTGAACATGGTTCTGTCTGTGACTGTGATATGTCTGGCGTGCAAGGACCTTTGTGAAAGTCCTCCCATAAACACTTAAATGTGGTTTCTTCTTTGTACAGTGGAAACTGTAGTGACATTAAATGATTGCATCAGAAAATTGGTTAAAGTTGATTTCCTTCCTGGAACTGTTATGCCAAAATTCACTTGCTCTGTTGAGATTATTAAACATCTGCAAGTTCCACAAAATAGAATTTATGGAAAAAGAGAGACTATGGGTAAAAGCTGAAGGTGCAAAACTCAAGGGGGGGGGAGGGGAAGGAGTGGGTTGAAAAAAGTTGTAAATTGAAACATGACGGCTCTTAGAAAATTGAGAAGGATAATCCCCCAAAGTTCAGTTCTGCAATCACTGCGCTGTCTAGCATCAATCAGTGAATAACTAAATTTGATGACTGAATGAGTAATATGCAACTGAGTGTAAACTTTGAATAAACACTTAGGGTATGCTATAAAGAAACTGAATGGCATAACTCTCACGGTCTTAATTTTGATGAGGCCAAATGCAATAAAACGTGGAAAACCCTGCAAAGATGACACCATCTTTCAATGCAGCTTTGACCTAATTTTTTTCTCCATTTCCCCTTGAGCTCTAATTTCTCTCTTGAAATTTTCCTTTTGAAATTTTTGCCATGAAAGGTAATTTAGCCAGGTTTCCACTCTACCCCCCAAAAAATTGCATTTCAGTCCTGTCCCCGTGACCCATATGCCTTTGACGTCTACTTTCAAATGATATAATACAACGAGCTAATAAAAAAATCATGAAGTCTTTAAATAAAAAGTATAAACACAGATGACTAGCACACTATTTTGCTTTTTCACTTCAGTGTTCTTCTGAACTTAGAGATTCTGTGACTGGGTGTGGTTGTAGTGTTATCATTAAAAGGCTGAAGACACTTTTGACATACTATAAGTGAATGAAGTTGTGTTGCTCAGGATGCTTGCATACTTAAAAACCTTGGTGCACACACAAAGGATACACACACCAAAGAGTATGATAATTGTGTATCCATTGAAAGCCCTCTGGACTTTGGAAAAAGCAAGTAGTATTAAACATCACTTTAAAATTATTTCATTGTTTTGCTGGAATTTTTCCTCAGCAAGAATGATTTACAGTTAAAGCTTCACTTCCAAAAGAGTGCAGTTGTATCTCATTCCCTCAACTGTAGAGGCAATTTGGGAATCTAACTCACAGATTGAACTTGACTGACCAAGAGTTTTCCTAGTGAACAAGCCAAAGAAATATATCAAGTGAAACTTAATAACAATGTCAGATGTCAGCTGTTTGCAATCATTTTATTATTACAGTGTGGTATAGTTTTTGATATAGCAGTTTGTTTCTTTACCACTATCATATGTAGGGCTACGATAGAATTGTTGACACATTGAAACACATTTAACTGTTAGTTAAATGAAAGGAGGAACTCAAAAGAACTCTCAGATCTTTTTCATGTGGCTCTTGTGATTTAGTTCAAACTCTGAAAGCAAGTGTCTTGAAGCAAGTATAAAGTTCCCGCCAGGCTCTTTAAAATGGGTCCGGCGCAAACTGGAACTTAGCAAATGCTTGGTTCTGGCCGAAACCATTGGACCGGATCCAAGTTTCAGTGCAGCCCTACAGGCAGTCACTCTGGTAGTCTTAACTTTGGTTTTCATCCACCACAAAGAAACACAAAAAGAATTATAGCTTCATCTTATATTCTCCATAAAATTTTGGATCCACTTCTAGATCATGCTTCAGTGATATTGAGAGTATGTAGACTGTCAATATAACTAAAGGTGATCTAGAAGTGGATAAAAAACTTGTGAAGATTCAGGACTCATGACTGAAACTAAAGCAAAAATGTTCACTGCAATTCCTTTCATTCTTTTAGTTTCTCCCTTTTTTAACTTCCAAAGGCTTTTATACCACATTTTTCTAAACCTAGACATTTGGAGGAAATTTTGTTTACCCCAAAAGCACCTTCCAAGATTAAAAAAAAAATCCTTTTTAGGAATGGGGAAAAAACCTTTTTATTTAGAATAAGTTTTGGTATTTGATTATCATGAAATCAGTTGACTTTTTCATACTATTTGTGACAGTAAATGGAACTGTGATAGGTAAAAATAACTTACATATTTTGCCATCACATTGTCAGGAGACCATCCCATCCAGGATCAGAGAACTGTTACTGGGAAAACAGGGTCCACATACCTCCAGATCAATGGTCGCCAATTACTTCCAAATGATCCTGTTTCAACTGACTACCATAGGACACAGAAAGACGGCCATCTTGAGAACTATCAGGTGGTGGATGGACAAAGAGGGGGCATACTGCAAGACAACCAGCATCGATTTGTCATTGTGGGTGGCCCGCAACCAGTAAATGACCGTCTCCCTGCCCAGAGTATGTCTGCTCAGAATAGGATGTACACAACCAAGCCCATTCATGGTCTTCAGACGACGGTTTCATCTGACTTCCACCTTTTGCAGCAGGAAAATTCAGATGTAGCAAGGGCCAGGGAACAGCAGGAATTAATTACTAGTGAAGGTGGTGTCTGGCAAAATGAGCAAAGCTTAAAACTTGGTAGAAGTCAAGGGGCAAACAGACCACCTGGTGGCCACTGTCAAGAACTGCAAGGAGATGCATGGGGCAGCAGAGGGGTGTATTCTATCCCACAATGTAGCAAGGCTGACCTTTTGGATCAAAACGGAAAGAATCTTGAAAGGACTTCAGAAAGTCAATGGGCTTCCAAAAACAGTCATGACATGGCTGTTGGTAATGAAAACAACCAGCGAGCACCTGCTGATGAGTCAACGGTCGTTTCCACCAGAATGCAAGGCCTATCCTTTAACGATTTTGCTCAGTTTCAGAGTTCTTCTTGGCTTGAAGAAGGTGACACACTAAACCATGAAAAACGAAGACAAGAGAAGACACCCAATAGTGGTGAGTTTTGTGACAGCAACATATCAAGGCATCACCGTTTAGAAAATGTTGCTCCAGTGGCCCTCAAGGGACATTCAGATTTAACTTTCTCTGCTTCTCATTTCCCATTACATGAAAGAGGACCACCGCTTCACCGTGGATCTCCAGCTGGTTTCGGCCATCCACTGGTGCAGAAAGTCATCCTCGCAGAAGGAGAACAAGCGGTCATGCTCTCTCCTCCAAGGCAACTGGACCGTAGAGCGTTATTTAGGACTCATGGACCCATGCCTATGAGAAGGTCTCTTTTCCCCAGCAAATCTGCTCCTAGTAAACAGATGACAAATGCCAGCCCTGACCGTGATCATCTGAAATCTCACGTTGATCCATCAACATATCACACTGAAAACACAAACAGAGGTGGTGATAGTGGAAACAAATCAAACCAGGGAGGCAGTGCAAGATTGGAGTTTTCATCCTTAAGGTCTACATCTTTTCCGTATCAAGATGGTGTTAAATTCATATCCCAACCTCGAGAGAATCCTTCCTTGGAGAACTCAGCTTACACGAGACTCGTTGGAACAATGGCAGAGCCAGATATTTTGGAAGGGGTGGTCACCTCTGACAGAGAAGATCAATTGATGGGAAGCATCAGGAATGCTGAAGAGGGCGTACCAAGTAAATCCTTCGCACACGTTGTGCCAAAGACCACTGATAAAGACACGTCGCTATTCTCCACAGACAGCCATACATCATACCAATCTCTCCCAGTCGGAAAGGACCTGTTGCAACGCCCTCCCACTGACATGCCCACAGCAGCTCTCAGTGTGAGGACAATGGTAATACCTGGACAAGATCCCGCCAAGCGAGAGATGAACGTTAACCAGGAGGAGGAGAGCGCCCTCAGTGCTATATCAGACCTTAATCGTAGAATTGCTGCCTTATCCAAGGAGCACACTGAGGCAGAGTTGAGGCTGCAGATTTTAAAGAATCAGGATGTACAAATAAAGTGAAACATTTTCCTGTGAAACTATACCAAGGTACTTTTTTCAAGCAAGGATTATTTAAGTTTTTTAAAAACTAGAAGATTGTGGGAAACTGCATCAACAGAAAGCACTAGGCTATGGGATTGATTTCAGACAGCAGTACTGCTCCTACAATTGGTGACCACTATTTTGGTATTAGTTATTTGGTTCTACTTTTAGTCTCGTATTTTTTCCTTTTTGTGTGACCAATGACAAATGTAATAATCGCAGCAACTTGAATACTGGTTTGAATTGTCTTCGACAGGTTAAGATGTCAGTCTTGGAAGTGACCAGGAGGACTAACGGTAAATTTTTGACAGTGTAAATTGTTTGCCAGAATTGAGGATAAAAAATGAAATCAATCACTATCTGGAAATGGCAATTTCGTCTTGCTGTCACCTTTCCAAACTGATGGCATACATCGGTGTGTGTCATTGATCAACAACTGTTATTGGAGCAGGTGACAAGTACCTTTGTCACTTTTATTTGGATGTTATTACCAAACGAATGATGCTGTGAAGTTGTGAAAGTGTCACTGGAAACATACTACCAATTGAATGGAAAAAGTTTATTACCTATCTGTAACTGCCACAGACTATAATGCACTATTGATGTTGGTGACACTTAGGTGTGGTAATACTGTGTTAAGTACTGTATTTAGATGCAATCATACTGTGGAAGGTCTATGCTCTGCCAAATATTCCTCAATTCTCTTTAGGCTGCAGATTTTGTTGACAGAAGTAGAATAGTTTCAAGTGTTTCTTGTGACTAGCATTTCAACCCTCCTTTTAGTAACAATTGTGTCAAGAACCTCACAAAAGGTCAGACCATCCATAGTGTATTTGCTTGTAATGCAAATGACCTTCTGGAGAAAGCTGGAATGTCAGTTTTTACATATTACTTTCTCTCAGTTTATCTATGAGCACACCTTGACTTCCTGACAGTATTAAACTCCAAGATATTTTTCTTTCAAATATTGACAAATTGCTGAATTATTTAATTCCTGACAGGTACTTTTGCAGGTACTGTCGATACAAGTTAATAAAGTTGACAGAATGACTTGGCAGCTGAAGACGTCAAGACTTAGTCCTTCCAGTTGCAAAGAAAACTGCCAGAAAAGTTACCAATGTTATTGCTAGAAAGATGCAAAAAACCGATGAACAATATGATTTTGCTCAGATGTGTTAAATTAAGTTTGCCGTGCAAACCAATCCACTAAAGAACCAACCCAAATGGTGATGGTTCCTTGTCATGATGGTAAAATGAAGTTTGTGCATGACTCAATCAAATACCAATTTTGATAACATCTCAAAAGGCAGAGTGTTTGATTCATTCCTTAAGTTTTTTTTGTAGAAATTACAATCTCGAATTACTGGCCACAAATGATCTCAAAACAACTTCATTGGCATTCAGATTGCTTTTTAATTATAAGTTAAAATCCTGTTATCAAACAAGCAGAAGCATCATTCGATGATTTTCTGAAAATGTTTACAGTGAAGCATGATGGGACAGAATTATTAGTCAACATTAATGTATGGGTAAAAGGTGGATGACGCAGAAAGCAATGTCACTGAAAATTGCAGTTGTATCTCAAATTCAATGAATGCCTACAAGTTCAAAAAGTTATGAATTTTTTTACATTCTTTTGACTTGAATCTGTCAGAATGTAAGAGAGTGAGAGATCCTACCTTTTCCTGGATTTAAAGCCAGCCAGCCAGCCAGGCTTATGGTATTTTGATGTTAACTGTTGAACAATATCAACAGTCTTGTTTTTCTGTGAGATGGCATTATTTCCATCAGCTGATGTATGTAATGTGGTGAGTAGTAACACAGAAGTCCCATACGTTTTCAACAGGACTCAGTTCTGCTAGAGTGATTACTGTATTTCACTTGAAATTCAAGTCAAAAGGCCAGTCGCAAGGCTGTCACAGTCAGGTGTAGGTTCCATAGCCTTGTGAATAGACATTTAATGACCAAACAGTGAGGCATAGGAGCACAGACACACTTCACAAAGTTGCTGAGCCAATAATGCCATCTAGTGTGTAATCACACTGTAACAAAATTATAAATGCAAAAGACAACAGGATTTCAACTTTGCTTTGCATAACACTCTGTTTATTTGATTTAAATCACATGCATAGCCCTCAAGCAATATGTTTTCAAGGCTTTTCTATTTTAATGCCAAATTTCCGTACAGCATTCATGACTAAACTCTGACATTTTCTGACAGTTCAATATATTCTAACTACTATGTTAATTACTTTGTTATGCTATATTAAGAGTAGAACTTTTTACACAATTTAAAAGAAACAAGTTTTTCTCTCACACATACAGTAATTATTATCAACTGTAAAGGAACATCGAAGATGGAGATGGATTTCCCCAGAGCCATCTATGGCTGAAGAGGCGTTACACATTGATGAAAATATCCAGCTTTTTATGCCTTCTAATTATTGTCAAAACTAAAGTCAATCAATGATTCAAATGAAAGACACCGATATTTACGTCATTTTATATTCATTCCATGAAACTTTGTGCCGCGGAGACTCTCACAATGAGCAAGCTTATGAAAGCATTTGAAACTTATGATGGTAAGTGGTTCTCAAATTTAAATCAAGCTACTAAATACGTGCAAGACGATATTAAGTAGTGTCCAAGGTAGTGAGCTGTCATTTTGATCATTTCCCAAAACAATTCAAGAATCTGTAAAAACAGCTAAAAATGCAGAGTTGCAGTCTCATTTACAATTTAATTTCATTCCCAGCACACAGGTCCTGCCCTCATCCTCTTTTTAAATTTAAAACCACAGTAAAATCCATGACATACGAACAATGAAACAGTGTGTCACATAGTCTGTACCAGTGACAATATTCTTGCACTGTTTCCTTGCACCACCCCACCCCCATCAAAAAAATATCCTAAAATCCCTTCACCCCCAAATAAATGATGCCGGTACTACTGCCAGTGTGGTAGCATGGTTTTACTAGGCTTAGTGTTGATTCATGGACCTAGTTACCTTAAATCANNACTTTTTATTTAAAATGGTCAAACATGTAGACTAAACACCCTAAAAACTGATTTTCTAACTAATTGGACAAACTGATACCCAAAACTGCCTTTTGTGTCCATGTGACATCCAATGTTATGCAACTAAAGTGTTAAGTTTCAAAGTAGGACACCTTTAGCATGTTCAGAAATCCGGAGCATGAAGCCCAAGATTGGCTGAGGGCCCATCTTTAACCTTAAACGCAAAATTTACATACTGCACGTTCTTAAGCTGCCACTTACAGAGTATCATAATGACCAATCATTGATATAGTACACATCTACAACGATCTGTACGAGAAGATGCATTTTGCAGAATTCTGCAAAATGAAACAGACAGCTCAGACTGGACCATGGACCAAAACCTCTTTAATACCGTAAACAGATCACTAACAAAGACTAATCATTATGAAAAATCAACTCTCTGTAACATTTCAAAAGCTGGAGTAAAGGGCCCATCATGAGATATGGACCCCCAAACTTCCTGAATACCCTAAATGTGCCTGAGTATCAACATCATATAAACGAATCTGTATGAACAGAAGCATTCTTTAATTTTACAAAACAGGCAATAGGGCCCATATGAGGCCTTGGACCAAAAGTTCATGGACTGCGATAGGTACCACTAACTGTGGCAAACCATTGAGATTTTACATGGCAATCTGTAAGAAGATGAGCATTTTACAGAATTTCATAATATGAGCCATGGGGTCCAAATGGAACCTTGGACCAAAGATTCTTGGACAGCTTAGATGGTCCAGTACCAAAGCAAAATTGTGTGGAAGTTTGAAACAATATCTATGAAAGCATGTGCACGTAGAAGCATTTTGAATTATTGTGGAGCGATAGCCTGTGCACAAAAGGGATCTTATATGACATCATAAGCTGCCTTGTAGAAAAATGAGAGAGTTTTTCAAGAAGGAGCTTCAAACAGTGAAATTTTGATTGCATAACTATGAAAGATCTCCCAAGCACACTGGAAGAAGTTTTGGATATCAGCTTGTCCAAAATCAGTTTCCATGGTGTTTAAGTGTACTTACATGTCAAGACCTCAGAATATTGCTAACAATCTCATTTCTACCTACTTTACTCTCATGTTCCTTGATTTGTTTGCACCAGAACAAATGTTACTATGCTGACCTAGGTACTTCAGCCCTGTTTTATTCACCAAAGGCCCCAAATAGATTATTACACCAAAGGGCCAATTTACCTGAATCCACCAGAATGACCCCAAACCATGGATCCACCAAAGGGCCCAAAACAATCTACGAAAGGGCGCAAAAAAGTAACCCACCATAAGGCCCAAAATACATGAAGCAACCAAAGGACCCAAAGTACATGAATCCACAAAATCCTGATTGAAGAATGACATACATAGTATTTCATTCATTTGTGATACTTAAAAAGCAGGACGGCACAAAAAGGACACAATTTTCTCACAGCACTGTGCAGCATACTTCTTACAGACCTCCTGTAGTGTAGTGAGGTTTGTGGTTTTACATACTGCCTGCCTCCATACTGCCTGTCTACAATATTCTCAAACCGTGTCATAAAATCTCTCTTAGACCAGCATCTTTGTTTCAAATGAGTTCACTTAAATTGTTCCTCTTGCACACTGCTATTCAACTTGAAAATCTCAAGGTTTCAGATATCAATTCCTTGGTTCCTTTCTTTTTCTCTTCTCTGAAAATTTTGTTCAGGATATTTTACTGAAAGGATGGCACTGTAAGTCCACGTGTAACTTTTCAGAACCTTTTTGCCCCACAGATGAACTGATCTTGTTAAACACTGACAAAAAGTAGTACTGATTCAAAAAAACATGAGAACGGGCACAGTATATGCCAAATCAAGGTGTTAATCACAAATTAATTGAGTAGTACTTCAGTATTTTATGAAACCAGTCTTGCATCTGGCACATTTTGTACAATATGGACAGAATGAAGGTTTCAGTACGTATCAGTGTAGAAGGGCAGTAATTGGCCAACAAGTACATTTATGTTCTGCAATCACACAACAGGTGTCAATGATGAAAACAGAGTGATGTACCTTAGCAGATCCACATGATTGCGATTCTAACAGTAATTGACAGGTTCTTTGCTATTTATGTGACCATGATAACCTGTCCGTTTTGAAGTAAGATCTGGCAGAAAAAGTCTTCCTTGGTTGCTTGCTACAGTTTGCCTAAAGTTGGAAAAATATCACGTGACCTTCCACATATTTTGATCAATAGCACACATCGGGCGATACAGAGAGTCTCATCAGAGAGCTGCTACCAGCGAAGCCCTCTCTGCTCCCATCAACTGAAGTTGCATATATAAATATATTTAAAGTTAACTGGTGCAAAAAAATAGCACAGTTATAATGTTGAACTTGACAACTTAATAATATCCCTGAATGATCGATACATGAAATTTTATTTCAAAAATTTACAAAAGCAAAATCACCAAAGCAAGGCAAGCTAATAAAAAGCACTTGTACAAAACTGAGAAAAAAAAGACATGCATATATTAAGTTGCAGCATAGTATTAAGCCCTACAAAACCAAAACAAAGAAAAAAGGAGACATCACTTGTACAGAAGCCTTTGTAATCCTTGAAAAGTTCAAAAATGAAATTAAAAAAATCCATAGGAAGCCCACAAACTGAAACAAAGAATGAAAAAAATTGAGGTGCCATTAAAGAATTCATGGGTGGAAGTCATAGAAGTCAAAACTCTCTAATTCCTGTCAGCTAGCTGGCAACCATTTATGGCCATCCTAGAAAATGTTAGTTCACTGATGAAACAAGTAGCAAGAAACATGAGTTTACTTGTAACTCCAGCATTGGGTACTGCTTGATTTTTCACTTCACAAGTGAGGATAGATATTAAAGTAGAAAATGATTTGATTGAAAATTTCACTGAGCCGACTGCAGATTCACAGACAATTCCGCTTCACAATTTACCAGTCAGAAAATTAAAAATGAGCACACTCACAGTACTTTATGTGTCCATATAGTGACTTAATAACTACATAAAAGATCTGAATTATCCTCATAACCTTGTGAACTCCCACATTCAGATTGCAAGACAATCCCAACTGAGGTTCTGAAACCTCAAAGTAAAATCACCTCAAACGTGTACTTGTCATAGTCTTCGCATGGATTCACTGCCTATGGACAAATCTTGTTGTTATTTGTTCAAAATGGAATGTTTGCTTTAGATATTTGTCCAGATGTACAATGAAACAATTTTTAAGTCTCCAAGTTTGTGATACAAATCTTCATCTTTTTTCTTCATCGGACCTCCCAGTTTCTTAATTATTTTAGGATAACTTGCCAAGTCTGTCCACATGGTATGCAAAAACTATTGCACCTAGAATAAAAACATCATACCAAAACTGGACAATAGACTCCCATAAGAGCACAGAGGAGTCCAACATGGTTTGAATCTGTCTGAAAGGCAAGAAAATTGCTATGATATTATTTTCCTAATGTCAATTAATCCTATTGTGGGCAGAAATGCTAAAAGGTATGTGTGAAATGATTTGTATCTTCAAAATATGATGATCTTACAACGAGATTGATACTTAAGTGTTCTTTTGCCATGATGGCAAAATTGATGCAATTTCTAAAATCTCTTTTAAAGCTGGAGGAAATCTCAACTATTAGGTACAGAGAAAGCTCCTGCTTTGTCTCTTAAAGGTAAGATCCAGCCGTAGCATATCTTGCTCTGGCAGCCCTCATGTGACACGCTTAAAGGGGCACCCTTGAGTTGTTTCATAAAATTCAGTTATATTTTTCGTTATGCTCACGCTTCCTTTGCATGTATATGACAAATGGTCAAACTAAGGGAACCCCCACATGTCACATACAAATGAACATTAATGAGTGAGTAATTAATGATTCAATTTGGTGTTTAGAAATTCATGACAACACACATTTCTCATTAAAACTAATTCATGCCCACACAGCCGGTGCAAGCGAGAAAACACAAAATTGACAGTTTTTGCAAGTCTCAGGTGAGAAACTTGCTAGTTATAAGCATCGTTATGTGGTGGCACTGTTCAAAATCATCCTCGCAGACCCACAATATCAACTTGCTGTGCCACTAAGTTTTCTAATATGTCACTGCCCTGACATACGTGTTCCACTTATGTTCGTTTTTTCAATGTACCCACCTAAATTACTAAAAACAGTCCACTTGACTCTTTAATAGTTCATGAATACAAGTGTTTCCAAGACCACGGAGGGGGTAGGACATGTTGAATTAATGACCAAAAGTGGGTTGATCACTCAGATAAGATACTATCCTGCACTTTTGTAGCATGCTATATTTTGGGGAACCTTTGAACTGATGGTACATCAAAACTTTCACTTCTTTTGATTTACATTTTTTATGAACAGACACAAGACTTTGACACTTAGTACTTTTATAATTAGTACACTTTAATTAACCTCCTTCATTACCTAAATAGTACTATCGCAGACTACATCATCCAACAAATAACAAAACCACTATTACAGTCAACCAAATCAAACCACACTGTACTGCTGCATAATGGAAGTGCATGTCAAGTAGGCTCAGGCAAATTACTCAACTCCACTATCATTGGAGTAACACACTACTGTGAAATTTTTAAAACTGTAAAAAGTCATTCACATTTTTTAATCTGCTCAAATGTTTTAATTAATGTTCTTTGCACAATGTTATTAAACCTTATTCACCTTTTTACATTTCTTGTCTCCCAGTTGGGCCTAGCCTATGTCTCACAACTTCAATTACTAGCAAGAAGCTCAATTCTAATCCACCAACACTGTTTGGGTCCTACATTGTCTATGCAAAAATTTCTCTTCAAAGTTATACATATCTGTAGGTGGCAATTACAATGTCATTGTAACCAATATCAAGTATATCGACTATTCACGCTGCATGTGCTCAACTCCGAAAATATCCACATTGCCAAAGTCTAATTTTCAGTCCATTTTACTTGACTAAAACATTAACATAACATTAGCAGTTATGTGCAACAGCTGTGGGTACCATCACATGGCCCAATGATTGCACATCATATTCTAAATCTTGTCTGTGACCGGAGCAAATACAGTAAGACATCAATTTTGTGAAAATAACAAAATTAAAAACAGGAAACAAAAAGGGAAGAGCATTGTCTGTGATGAACCAGAACTGAGCACCTTTTCTTACATTTTAATACATAGGGTGAAGTTTCATCTTCAAACCATACAAGCATCTGTTTCATACTTCAAAGATCAAAATCAGACAGTTGATCTACCATGAAATTTTAAACCTACAACAATAAATGTGCATAACGTTTACTAAAAAAAGAGAAAAATACTTTATGCTATTCTCATTTGGGAGCACCTGGGATCAAACTCACGCTGTAAGAGACAAATGTATGTACTACTCAAATGGATTATTGGTAAAATGCTAACGATGAAGGTACGTCAATGGCTTTATAGTGAACATTTCAGCAATTTCCACACCAACTAAAGCTAATACTGAATATAAAGCTGAAAATTTCAGGTGGAGTATATAATGGTATTTACTAATGACAAACTTTCTAGGCAGACTAGACCTTGTGCGGTATTGAACTCTAAAATATATTTGGCTGGTTTTTGATGGAATTTGTAAAGGCTAACTTATTTCCAAAATCAAACTTCATGCAAAATGATGTCATCTTTGGTGTGTATCATTCCTTCAAAGGGAAGGGTAGAGCAACAAAGAGAAATCTTGACTATACTTTAAAATATTTTGAGAAACCCAGTCTTTTTTAAAGAATCATTCACCAGTAACAATTTTACTCCACCTGTTCATCCATACCTCCATCGCATCCATCTGACGTCATACATCTATTCCATCTGCCCATGTATTTAGTTAAACCATACAAACTTCATTAAAAGAAGGTCAAAGAAACCCTGTAAAACTTCTTATCACCATACATCATCTCCAACCTCTTTCTTCATGAGAACTGCGCTTCTTTGCAAACTTTCTCTTCTTTTCTCAGAAGACTCATCAAACCCTGTCACTTTTATTTACAAAAGGCCTCCATTTTAAAACCTATCAAGCTTTCAGTAACAATTTCTGGACATTCTTAAAATTCTTCCACACGGCCTATATTGCTACTTTAATGAAGGGCTGTATTTCTTCCAAACTAAAATTGATATCTGTTCTGAACTTATCTTTAATCTACCTTCTCATCGCATATTAAACATTTCAGACATATGCATGGGTACGAATGTCCTCAAAACCCCAATCACAATTTTGAAAGAGTCACCAAGGTGCCTTGCTTTGATATGTGGTGATACACTGAAACATTTCTTACAATAGTAATATATACATGGTGAGTTAATGGTTTCAGCCTCTCAATGTTATCTCTCCATTTATGAAAACTTCATACTCTAAAGACATTTCAAGATGTATCCAACATTTCTCAAAGTTTTGAAAATAAAAACAAGCAGATGAAGTTACGGTGAGAAGAAAGAACTTAACTCTATGGGTTGATGCTAACTCAGAAAAACATTTTTTGTTTCTTTTTTCTTTTGGCAAAAGTTTAGTATGGTAAGGACAGTAATAATGTCTTCCAAGAAGCACCACCACTGGCTATGACTATTGCAAATATTTTGCTGCATGCAGTACGCAATCACCATAGTTGTGAGGTACATACTGATATGGTACAGCTTGCTTCAAAAACTGGTGCCAATTGGTGGAAGAATCATTGGTCTATGTTGACGGTTTGTGATTAATTATTGTGACTATCACTACATAGTGACTTCATCCTCTTCAGTATGGTTGTAATGTTGCAGAACCAAGAAAAAAAATATATATCATGCTTTCTTTCTTGGTCATCTCCATGTCAGCATGCTAGATTTTCAATTATGGTCACCTACATTTGGTCTAATCTCTGACAGTAAATTTGATGGCTGTCACCATAAATAGTGGAGTTTTCCCTCATATTGGAGTATGGAAAATCAAATTTGTCCAATTGCTGATTTCACTTTAGCATACCACAACATTTCAGTGGATAAAGACAACTTGGAAGCGAGTAAATTTACTAATTGTACACCTTGTAAACTGAAGCGAGTTTGAAGAGCAGGGCAAATTTTGCCATATCAGCAGAAACCGCAGCTGGAGTACTGTTGTACACAAGCAGGTATGTAATCTATGATATTAAACACTGGTTTGGGCACACATACTGAATGTTAGTTAAATACTTTATAGACATCTGCACTAATGTACACAAATATCAAATTGAAATCTGTCACAAAGGTCCTCCCTCCCTGTCTCCTGGCTGCCTTAATAGTCAATCCTGCTAAAGGAAAAGAATGAAGCATTAAAAGGAACTTCAAGGAACATTAAAGTTGCATTATATTTTTCATGCAACATGATCATGTCAGTATTCGGTTGTCTACAAACATGTAGGTTTTCCCTGATTTAAGTAAAAAAGACCATTTTAGCTACTGTCTCTCCTATAACCCATGCACATTTAAGCAATTAGCTAGGCTTGGCACATCAGACCGTAGACCGTACCAGGGTAACGTCACCAACGAACATTGCCAGGGCACTGCTGAAAAATAACAGACCACAATGATGCTACAGGTAACATTTTCATTTTGAACGAGACAACTTTGGTAGGTGCAGTTTGCTTCTTACACAAAAATTGCATTTGAGAATACTGACTTCAACTTCATCGACGATACGTGGCAGACAAGCTCCCATGATGAGACATGTTAATAAATACTGCACAAAATTGCACCACCGCTTCATTTCTCACGTTGACAGACAAATGCAAGGTTTTTATGAGGTCCATGAAGTAATACTGTATCTGATAAAATTTGCCTCAGTTATCTGAAGATGCACTGCTGTCACTATCACAAGGGGCCTCCAACCAAGAGTCCAGGACCTCCACCGCATGTTCCAGTCTGTCCTGGAGGGCACGAGAGCACCCGTGGTGTGCAATCTGGATCAACCTGTAGGTGGTACACACCCTGTTCTGGTTGATGAAGGTGACAAGGTGATCGCTGTTATTGTAGTTCAATATGATCTTGGTGTGATCCGCAAAAAAGTTGACCTATCGGAAAATATGGTGAAAAGAAGATTGTGTAAATGTGGAATACAAAGGAAATAACATCTTGATTAAAGTATGAGTAATTGTAATCTGATGTTCACTGTGATCTCAGTGGTATTAACAAACCAGTTGTCTAGCCTAGCCTAACACAATGTGTATAGAGTAAATAATACAAACAATTTTGCTGGGGTTGAAGATGTTGTGGGCATGTAGGCTGTGGGCATGTACGCCAAAAAAGGCATTATGAAATAATGGGTGTAAAAGCTGATATATCAAAAAGGGCTTCAAAATGTCTTAGGCATGGCAGCTGATATATCAAAAAGGGCTTACTGATTTGAGGTACAAAACTTCATTTATTGTACAATTCAAAACTAATCTATGTGCAATCTGAACAGCTAACTCTTCAAGAACTGTAGACATATTGGAAGATTTTATCACATTTAACATTATTTTGACAAATCCCACATTAATGTGATAAGTGAAGAAAATGATCTAGCTGGTATAACAAACTCAGATAAAGCGAAGGACTTGAAAACCCCCATCCATCATCTATCCACTATCATAATTTTAACAGGAGCGTCTTCTTAAATTTCTCAGTGTGACTTCCGTTACATCTAGAATGTTTTATAGTCTTATGTACAGGTAAAGATTAACTAGGCCTAACAGGCATCTACATGTCTATTGCAAATTGTAAAGCTCTGATTATGACTCATCTCTGATGTCTGTTTCTGGTGTACACCAAGTCAGGATCTACAGATGTCTT